>JANVCJ010089840.1:0-10461 GCA_026413505.1 Epizoanthus ramosus
ACATTGCAGATGTATAATAAAACAATTATTAGATTCTGTTTTCACATGATAGCGAATTATCAAGGCCTCTGTTTATGATATCCGCCTCAGCCTTCGGCTTCGGCAGATAACACAAACCTCGGTCTTGATAATTCTCGCTATCATACTCAACCTCATCCAATAATTGTTAATTGTGATTCACTTAATGGTTTGCTCGTATATAGAGAGACGTAAATAAAAACGTATACTGTTTTTATCAGAGGAATTTCCTAATTATAAACCTATAGCATGCACAGTGAAATTAACTTCTAAACTACTTTTAAAATCAACAAGTTTAAAAAATATATAAAATCTATAAAATCTAACTTCTCGATTAAACCAAACAATGTTTATTCGCAGATATTAAAGAATCAACGTTCAAATTGCTTGAATCATCTGTCTCTAATTTTTGCTTTGCTTTGGTCTTTAAATGTACTTCAACGTATACAGATACCTTGATGATACAACCCGAACCAAACATTTTTTGATCAACATTTACAGTAATAATAATAATAATAATAATAATAATAATAAAAGATCAAGTTGCTTTGCGTGGCTCAGAGACTGGCAGTTGTGCCCGTCGAACGTGGTCGCGGGGATGGTAGAGCTCTACGAACAGCTGCTACCAACACGGGTACATTACAGCCAGAAGACCCGGACACGCCGCACCCACGAACCTCTGTGTAGGCTGTGCGGCAAAGCGACAGAAAGCGTTCCACATGTATTAGCCGGATGTTCCGCCCTGGCACAGAACAAGTACCTAGAAAGACACAACGCAGCGCTAAAGATCCTGTTCTTCGAAATCCTGCGAGACCTCAAGCTCGTGGACAAGGTCGACGCCCATGGTACTCGCCAGTAAAACCAAAGCCAGTGTACGAAAACAAGGGAATCCAGGCCTACTGGGACATTTCTGTTTATGCTGAGCACACGGAAGGGAGGGCAAACAGGATTGATGCCCATATAGTAAACCAAGAAAACAAGAAAGTGACAACATTGGAAATGAGCTGCCCATGGATCGGAAACAGAGCCAGCAAGGACGAAGAGAAGACGGGCAAATACGACACATTAAGATGGGAATTGAAACAACAGCTGCCGGGATACGAAGTTCAGCAGCACAATATCATCTTAAATGTCCTAGGAGGGTGGTCGAGGGAACTGTACAAAACAATGAAAAAGAGGGAGAGTGGTGTTGTTGAAGATACAGAAATCCGTAATATCAAGTTCGCTTAATATGGCCCTGCACTCTCCCGACTGGGATAAACGGTTTGCGTTCTGCCCCTTAATGGAAGATCATTTTGAATTGTATAGCCTGTTAAACAGATCTTTAACGTTAATTTAAAACATGTGTTCATAGATGTAGCTAATAGGTTACGCTGGTCGCCCTATTATGCTATTTTTAGATTCTAGCAACCATACGTTTAACACTGCTATAATAATAATATACTATGAGAATGACTGACCGATTTGTTTACACCGTAGTATCGCTTGCTTGCAGTGTTTGCCACTTCGTTAGGTCAAAAATAGAACCAATGGCACGGTTTCGCAATACCAAGCGTCCACATAGAAAATTATTGTATTGGGCGTCGTAACTCCTCCCAATACGGAATATATTCTTCGTCGAAATAGAGTAATATATAAAATTTTAAATCGACATAACTTTATAATATTATGGAATCACAGCTCATTTGGCCACAAAACCAGCGATGTAAGTGGTAATTGATATAGATCTGTAGATCTGTAGATGTGTTGATGTGTTGATGTATTCTATTTATAAATTACTTCGCTGCCGAGAGGCTAAATTACACAATTTGCAAATAATGTATACATTAACATAAAGACCTACGATTTTTTACACTGGTGTAACACTGATATAATGTAAGGAGTGCGTACTATTACGAATAAGTTATAGTGTGTAAACAATTTCTTTTTCTGCAAAGAGAACATCCTGCCAAACAACATAGCACGTGATCCACAGCATTTAAAAACCTGGACATTTTTTTTGAAATTAAAAATACCGCTTTTATGCATCTGGTGTTTTTCTGCACCCTCTCTTTGCAGAATGACGTCATACTGTATATATTTCATCCAGTGCTGAATGCTAGGAAAACCACGGGACGAGGTTGAACAGTAGCTTATCATATACGTTATAAAGCAACGCGAGCAAGACCGAATGGAGAGTGCCAAATATGCCATATAAGAGTGCAGGCCAGATTTTCGAAAAACTAAGTATCCGGTTTTATAATCTAAATGAAATATTTTAAACTTCACGTTTCAATGTAAATCTAATCTCCATTAACCTTCTTCCAGGATCAATACATACTGAACTTCAATGTTCAATTGCAGAAGATGCCGTCCGGAATGATGTACAAAGAAGACGAATTAAATTACTTTCGAGTGTGTGATATCGCTGCCAATATTCTGCCTAACAAATTGAGACACGTTTTCAAGAGGGAATGGGACAGACGATATGTGGATACCCTTGGGAAGTGGAAGGACACGCCAAAGAACGGCGGCGATTTCTATAACAAAGAGTCTCATTGTAACAAAATAAAGAATAGAAAACTGCTGGCAACTATGCAACGAGGAAACAGAGCCGATTGGGAAAGTACCATGCTGTTCTATGCTATTCTTTATTCTGATAGCATCGTAGATCTAAACCCCATTGTCCGCAAATCAGTCGACGAACTTCGACAATTTCGAAATCGAATGTTTGCTCATGTAGCGCACGGCCAAGTGTCTAAAGAAGATTACAAGCTCTCTGTCAAGACCGTCAAAACATTGTTTCAAAAACTTGGGCTGTCAGATCAAGAGGTCGAAATTAATCTAATACAGAGAACTTTTCCGACTGTTGAAATTACAAACTTGCAGCAAAATATTCCAATACAAGAAAAGGAACCTTCACTCCAACAACAAGAAAAGGAACCACCGCTACGAGGACCACCAGAAAAGGAACCACGACTAAGAGGACCACCAGAAAAGGAACCAAAGCTAGGACGACCACCAGAAAAGGAACCACCACCACGAGGACCATCAGAAAGGGAACCACCAGAAAGAGGAGCACCAGAAAGAGAACTACCACCACAAGGAACTCCAGAGAAGGAACAACCGCAACTCGGACCACCAGTCAAGGAACCACCGTCAAGAGGACCACCAGAAAAGGAACCGCCGCAACTCGGACCACCAGAGAAGGAACCACCGTCAAGAGGACCACCAGAAAAGGAACCGCCGCAACAAGGACCTCCAGAAAAGGAACCTCCGCAACTCGGACCACCAGAGAAGGAACCACCGTCAAGAGGACCACCAGAAAAGGAACCACCGCAACTCGGACCACCAGAAAGGGAACCACCGTCAAGAGGACCACCAGAAAAGGAACCGCCGCAACAAGGACCACCAGAGAAGGAACCACCGCAACTCGGACCACCAGAGAAGAAATCACCGTCAAGAGGACCACCAGAAATGGAACCGCCGCAACAAGGACCACCACAGAAGGAACCTCCGCAACTCGGACCACCAGAGAAGGAACCACCGTCAAGAGAACCACCAGAAAAGGAACCGCCACCAGTAGGACCACCAGAAAAGGAACCACCGCAACTCGGACCACCAGAAAAGGAACCACCGTCAAGAGGACCACCAGAAAAGGAACCGCCGCAACAAGGACCACCAGAGAAGGAACCACCGTCAAGAGGACCACCAGAAAAGGAACCGCCGCAACAAGGACCACCAGAAAGGAAACCACCGTCAAGAGGACCACCAGAAAAGGAACCACCGCAACTCGGACCACCAGAGAAGGAACCACCGTCAAGAGGACCACCAGAAAAGGAACCGCCGTAACAAGGACCACCAGAGAAGGAACCACCGCAACTCGTACCACTAGAGAAGGAACCACCGTCAAGAGGACCACCAGAAAAGGAACTGCCACCACGAAGATCACCAGAAAAGGAACCACCGCAACTGGGACCACTAGAGAAGGAAGCAATGTCAAGAGGACCACCATAAAATAGAACCGCCACCAGGAAGACCACAACAAATAGAACCGCCACTCGGACCACTAGAAAACGAACCGCCACAACAAGGACCATCAGAGAAGGAACCAATGTCAAGAGGACCACCAGAAAGGGAACCGCCACTCCTACCACCAGAAAAGGAACCATCGCACGGAAGGAACCAACACCACGAGAACTACCAATAAAGGAACCGCCAACACAATGACCACCAACAAAGAAAACACCATCAGGAAGACCAGCAGAAGAGACACCACCGCCACGAGGGCCAGCAGAAAAGGAACCACCGCCACGATGACCACCAAAATAGGAACCACAGCCATAACGTCAACCAGAAGAGGAACCACCGCCAGGTGCACTACCGGAAAAAAATCTCTCCTCGACGAGGAGCACCAGAAAAGGAACCGTCGCCCCGAACCGCCAGAAAAGAAGCCATGTAGAGCTATAAACTGCCAATCTGTGTTTTGATTCTTTCTAAATTCAGTAAATAGAACAATGCATGCTACAAAAATTTCAATAAGAAGAAAAAAACAAATGAACATCTGTTTATATACAATGCGATTAACCAAAATTTCCTTACGATCCATATGTTACCGACAAACCAATCACTAAAAACATGAATAACAGTTTATAAAAAATGAGAGAATTGGGTCAGAATCTCCCAACTGAAACTTGAAGCTATTCTAATATTCAAAGAAACAATCTGTTGTGCAGTGTGTGCTGTCAAAATATGATTACTCGTGAATATCATTACTGTATGATGTGTCCATTAAATGATAGCACAGTTTCAAATTTAAAATGTTTGATAAGAAATATTTATGTTCTTTAAGTTATCTTTTCAGAATTCTAAAATTATTTGATAGATTGAATGGAAAAAGTAATTTGTAATCCCAAGCGGCGGGAAGCGCCGCTTGTAGGTTACGTTTCCCCCGCGAGACCGCCTGTATACTGGATGTTTGAATTCTGAACTCCATTCCTTTGTTAGCTATCTCCTCCCAGATGAATGGACCCATGTTCATGAAACTTTCGGAATATGTACCTCTCAACCCGAGGATGGTCATGGGCTAATCGGTTTTTCCCCAAAATGAAAATTGCAAATATTTTGTGTTAGGAAGGTAAATTTAAAATCAGGCCGTGGTATCGGAATAAATCATTGTGAAATATGAATAAAGATGAGTGGTCGTATGATGAAAACTCATTACCAAGTGCAAATTTGTTAAGTTCATAATTGTTGTGCGTCAAAGCGTTGTGGTCAGTCATGTGATTTATGGACGATTGGATGGAGGATTCAACAGTTACCTGTGTCGGCGAATCGGACATCAACAGCAACGGCAAAGTCTATGTCACTTATATCCTGTTCTACTCACTCAACGCGTGAATAAAGTCATGAATATAGATATTATTGTTATTCTCGGTTACCGTTCAAACGGTTGAATGAATTACCATTACCTTATTACAAATCAAAACAAATAGTCCTGCTACATACCTTCTAGTTGTATGAGTTCAGTTCATTATCTCAACTACTAAAGCATTCTAATCATTCTATAGGATGAGAAAAGTTTCCTTCTCGCAATCAGAATTAATGAAACACGATGCCGCGAAAAGGCCGTTCAAATCTTGGACGAAACTACGAACTACTGTTAGAGTGTCCCAATAAATAAATAAAGTTTATTATTATCGTTATTGGATACAATATTGTTATCTGTATCGATAACGTTATCGTTATTGTTATTTGACTTTTTTAAATATGATAACATAAACAATTCCACTTGGCCGTACAATTTAGTTTATCATAGAATATTTTTTAAATTGGTCGGTTCTTTAGGCATGTGCTGATCTAGACTGAGGTCAGTCTTACTCTGAGGCAAACGATGGAGAAAAATAAAACATTTTCTCAAGATTTTAGAGAGAGCAGTTTCTAATCTCTCTGGATCCTCCTCGCTAAAACGTCACGCCATCCTTTCAGTCATTCTTTGTCTTCGTCGGGTTATAAAAAGCATTCTGACTTCTTTTAAAATAGCTTTGTCTTGTGATGCCTGCGACTCTAGAAGAACATCGAACGTACGTGCTCTTGCTAAATCACGCCGTATATAGAGCGCAACTGGTCGAACAGAAACAATCAATTACTTCATAGCTGGTGCTTGTTTATTTATGTAGGAAGACATCCATATCGTTCATGGGGCTGTAATAGTAATAATAATAATAACAATAACAACAATAACAGCAACTATTTTTATCACGCATTTTGCCAGCCTCAATGCGTTCGCATATAAACAAGAGCTATTAAAATTTATAAATTTTCTAACTAGCTAACTAACTAACAAAAAAAAGAAAAAAAGTTAAAGTTAACAAAAAGCCGAAAGCTAAGAAAGCGTAAAAAAAAAGAAGTTAGAACTGGCCAATACGGAACAAATGTGTTTTTAAGCGGAAATTGAATTGGTCTACAGACTCGAGAGTTTCTGATGGCGAGAGGCAGTTCATTCCAGAGTCTAGGAGCAGCTATTGAGAAAGCTCGATCCTCATAAGTGACAGAGGCAGACTTGGATACTGTAAGCTGGTACTGAGCGCGAGATCGTACATTGAGGATTGGATTGTAGTTAGAAATCAGGCTTTGTAGATAAGACGGCGCGAGGCCATGAACAATTTTAAAGGTAACTAATACAACCTTAAAACAGATGGGTTCCCTTATTGGCAGCCAATGTAGGCAGCGGAGAACAGGTGAGATGTGATTGCTGCGCTGGTGCAAGTGATGAGCCTGGCTGCTGAATTTTGTAGGCGTTGTAGTTTGGTTGTTTCTGATGCAGGAAGCCCAAACAATGGATAGGGAGTTACAATAGTCCAGTTTGCACGTAATAATGGCATGGACCAGACGTTCTGTAGTGGCTTTATTGAGGTACTTTCTGATTATTCCAATAGACCTGAGCGAATGATGGGCTGCCGAACGGCAGATTTTATTCACGTGCGCAGACATGGTCAAGTATAGGTCTATAATGACGCCGAGATTTCCAGCTTGTAGGCAAGGTTCTACGCTGAGGTCCTCCACTGAAGCAACGGGAATTTGGTTTAGGCGGGAAAATCGTGACAGAAAGTGCACGATTTCCGTCTTGGATAGATTGCATGCGAGCTTGTTTCTGGTGATGTAGGGCATGTTCTCTTTCTGTGGTATACGTGAAGAAATCTAAAACTTGCAATTCGAGTTACGGAAAAAGTGAGACCATTCATTTCTACAAGTACGTTTTATTAAAATAAGGTAAAATAAAATATAAATATTGCATTTACTTTTGACAGGCAATGAAGAAAGCTTAGAAAACTGGTGAAAAGGTTTGCAAAGTTGTGAGATCAAGTGGCACTGTGGCCATTCTCACACATTCAGCCGGATACTAAACATCCCTCTTTCTCGGTGTGAAACGGCACAAGAAAAATACACTTGGTTAAAAGAATGCTGTTTTATCAGTGAAAACTATTTCTTCTTCCACGTCCCTGATGAGGCAAAACATGATTGCTGCGGGCTGCTCCCTCAGTCCACTGGAAAGAGCATTGTCAATTCTGCTGGTGTTTTGTTTGTTGACCTTTGCAATTTGCTGGGGAACAGAAACTCTTGTCAAAGCTTCTTCCTGATCACCATTACTTCGAATGGCTGACGAACTGTAAGGACTGTTATTTAAACCCAGTTAATCCAGGCTACCACAGCTTAGAGTCTCCTTTTTACATGACATCTACGACAAAACTAGCTTGACAATATTTTATGCAAAATTTACCCAGGCAACATCACCAGCTGTCAATATATCAAAATGTCAGATTTTACAGTTCCAGTAGTTCACAATCGGTTGTAGCAACACCATGAAAATCAAACGTCCTCGTCGGTCTTGAAGCTTCTCCCCATGACAGATGTCTGAATATGTTTGCTCGTCCAGTGATGTCATTACACCTGATCTCTGTAGTGGACAAGTTTGTTTGGCCAGTTCTGTTAATTCATACTTGATTATAAATTATCTAATTTCTGTGCAAATGTTCACTTCCTTACAATATATTCAACTATATTAATTAATAGAACTGACCAAACAAATCCATTACAAAGATCTGCCATATTGACATCACCGGCTGGAAAAAATCTCCGCCTACTCGAGTTGTTTGTGCCAACTACTTTTTTGAAGCAAATAATAGTTTTTGCAGTTTGTTTCAGTGCCAGTCAGTTAAATAACTGCGGCTTTAAGAAAATGACCTTCCTGGTTCTTTGCCTATTTCAGTGGTGATTTAGGGCGCGTTTGATTGACCGTATTCCGGAATAAGAATACACGGAATAAAAACTTTGGTCTGTTGAACTGATCAGTATTCCTTTTTAGAAATATACGAAACGGAACTACTAGTTTTCAGCTCATCCTAATTCATAATTCAGTATAATCATTTTATTGCTTAGTGGCTCTGGGAGAGGTTTCGAAATGGTCCCGAGTGTATTCCTATTCCGGAATACGGTCAATCAAACGCGCCCTTAAAATATCAAATTAAAATTATGCCAACCAAGAAAAATATTGTGATTCCAATAAACTTAGCTTTAAATTCATGTAACTCTTAAGTATTTACTGATCGTGCATTGACATCTGTTAAAAGTGAAAAGTATTGATTTAAATGAACGATTTTATTTCAAGAATTTCAAGACTTAATAACAGAATAAATTGAAAATTTGCTATGATACTTTGTGATGAAATTACCACAAATTTGGGCTCAGAATTAAGGAAAAGCTATTTCTGGGTGACCAAAGCTTCAAAATTTTCTGGGGGGACATGCCCCCGGATCCCCCTAGAAACTCGCGTGTACCTTCAGTGCTTGTTGGTCAGTAACTTGCTACATGTACTTGGAATGGTAGGGGCAACCCTGCATCACTGAATGAGATTAATGGCAAACCTATCCAGAAGTCTTTCTCTCTCACTGAAATGTTTCTGGCTGAGGAGGACTGATTTTCAGGCTATTATAGGGATACCAAACTATGTACAGGAGTGTCGAGTAGTTTACACAAGATGGCAGTTCTTCACAGGCACTATTTATCTTTGTTAAGTCCATATTTTTCTCTCATATTTTCCAGCTCTTGTCTTTTCTTCTCTTTGTCCATCTTTAGGAATGCCTGCAATTGCAGAATAATTGCATTGACTGTGAGACTGCTACAATCTCTACTGTCTGTCTGTCTGTCTGTCTGTCTGTCTGTCAGTCAGTCAGTCAGTCAGTCAGTCAGTCTGTCTGTCTGTTTGTCTGTCTGTCAGTCTGTCTGTCTGTCTGTCTGTCTGTCTGTCAGTCAGTCTAATTGCATCATCAAAATTAAGTTTAGCAGAACTGTCAGGAAGGATTCTTGCAGTTCTGGCATCACACAAGGACAGAAGTTGAATTATGAGAATGATTGTATTTCAAAATATGATCATAACATTTACATCCAGTAAAGGATTGCAGTAAAAGATGAAGAAGCCCTGCATTTAATGGTTGTACAAATATTTTAAGCAAACTCTTTCAAATATTTTGTTGTGAAGTCAATGTTGTCAATGTTACAACTGCTTTGAACTAAACTTTTCAAACTCATTAATAATTCTTCAAGCAAAACACAAAATAAAACCAATACCTATGTGTCTTGAAATCAGTTCATACATGGCTTTGTTTTTGCAGTCACTAATTTTCAGCCAAAACTAAATTTGTCCGAACTGCTGTGCGTCGTTTTTTCAACTCCATTGTCAGTGTTTGAAATGTGGTGAAACACTGATTCTCATGTTTGATATATAGCTAAAGATACTGGATAGTACTTCAGATAATGCAGCCTGTGATAGTCTTAAACAGGCCGTCTTTTCCAGTTCCTCCCCCTCCCCACTTCCCCACATATAATTTGTCTCCTTTCACCCACAGGTAAGGTCCTTGCCCACTCTGGGCACAGTCAAGAATTACTTGACTATCTGAAATTTCTCATGATTTTTGTCACACTTTTACAAGACTGCTACAAAAGCTACATCATTCATCCAAGTGATTAAAAGGTGACTCTACTCTACATAGAAATGACACTTAACATGATTCAATTTATTTCTTCTTGTCATATGAAATAATTATTTTTTTGGAGATTGAGAGTTGTCATTCAAAATGTCTCTCACAACTGCAAGTCCTACTGATACAATTAATTGACAGTACAATACCCACACCATCAAAAAGGGCTGATGAGGGAACATTACTGAATAATAAGACTATTAAAATATAAATTATTTAATTAAGAATTTAATTCATTACCCAGTATAAATAATATCTGTGGGAGGCGTGGTGGCCCAGTGGTTAGCACCTTGGACTAACTATATGAACTGCAGCCGCGTTTTGGACAAGCACTTACATTGCATAATGTCCTTGGGCAAGACATTTACTCTCACAGTATTTCTCTTCACCCAGGTGTGTAAATGGGTACCTGGCAAATTGTTGGGGG
>JANVCJ010089851.1:0-10459 GCA_026413505.1 Epizoanthus ramosus
CTTTGTTAGGTACACCAACATGGCCGCCATACCCATTGTCATTTGAATCTCTGGAGACTGAGTGAAAACGCTCTATATCTGATGCACTTCATTCTTGCAGGTAAGACAAAGGATTCATAGCTTACAAGGAAGACAGTAGGGACTCAGTTATTTGATAACTTGAACACAACAGTTGCCTTCTCAAAGCATTTCAAATGACATTAAATAGATGTCTCCGCCGTGTACATTACAGGGATTTATTTATTTTAGTGATTACAACAGTATCAGTTTGCTATATCATGATAAGGTGGATTAACAAATCTTCCGCTGAGGTACCTTGGAATGCACATGGCAAGAAGAGCGGGATAGAGAAACTGGTTGCTGAGAGAAATACCTTGAAAGCGGAAGTGGAAAGATTGCGAGAAATTGTGAACTCTGGCAGACCGACTGTGGGTGATAGTGCATCTCAAAATAAAGACGAAAACAATGTGTTGGCCAATGTGTTGGCTACAAGCAAACCACCAGTGGAAGGATGGTTAAGATCCACTGGAATACAACCAGCTTCCAATAAAGAAGGTATTACAGTTCAACTTGACAGTTCAGGTCTCAATGTGCATGTTTGGTACCAACATTGCTTCAAAGAAATCGAAGAACTTTGCGAATTTCCAGGTTTCCCGAACGCTCCGGATTTGAGGGACACCGTGCAAAGATTTGAGGTTAACCTAGGAAGTTCACAAGATTATGGGCAACGTGTTTTCGGCTTTCTTCATCCACCAAGAACAGATAGCTATATCTTTGCCATCGCGTCTGAAAATTTGTCGGAGTTGTGGTTAAGTACGAATGAAGACTGGAAAAATTCAAAGCTTATTGCTTCAGTTAAAACTACCGATAAGTTTGAATCCACGGTTAAAGGAAATGTTTTTCGTATGTCAAATCAGAAATCAATACCAATTCCACTTAGAAATGGACAAAAATACTTTATCGAAGCAGTTCATATACACGCAAAAGCTGGAGAACCTAATGTTTTTCAAGTATCATGGCGGGCTCCTTCAATGTCTTCTTCAGAAGTCATATCCGCACATGTCTTGTCCAAGTACTTGACTGACGATAGGGACAAGAATTCTCTGAAAGAGTACGACTCCCGTATTCCATATTCAATGTCATGTCGGAGTGTCGTACCGAAAAGGAAAAGGAATCCATACTTCGCTGCCTCAAATCTAACCTATCTGGATCATTCAGATGTCGAAAATGTTCTTCCAACTTGCAATTATGATCCAGGTTATATTATTCGCGGCCGGAAGTTAAGAAAGTGGGAAGCATTTTATCATATGATATATTACACAAAAGTTTTCCCATTGCCTGCATACAACAAGGTATTTCTTTCAAAGTGGACCCACGACAGGATTTGGCTAGAAGAAAGGCAAGCAAGAGATGTCGCTTCTATGTACATGGACAAGCTCAACCAAAAGCAGCCAGGGTATGTTAATTTTAAAATATTATATAGAGGATCTTACATGGCTGTGCGAAGATACGGCTTTTATCTTCGAGTGTCGAATGTAGTAACACAAGAGTGAGCGTAGCGAACGAGTGTGTTGCAAAATTCGGCACGAGATAAAAGTCGTATTTTCAAACAGCTATGTAAGTTTCTTTTTCCGAGGGCAACCGAAGCTTTCCGAAGCTTTTCCGATTTTTTGAAACATTTCCAAATATGTTAAAAAGTACGTTTTTGAGCATTTTTGAGCCTTTCCGAAAATATTCCAAAAATTACCGAAGATTTCCGAAGATTTTCCGAAGATTTTCCAACTATTTCTGCCATTTATGGCTTTGTGAATAATAAACAGCACTTTACATGGCCGGCTTGGAGATATGAAAATTTATCTTCTCGTGTTGAAAATATTGTCCAACACTCGAAGATAAAAATCATATCTCCGCGCGGCCATGTAATATCCTCTATTTTGTTCATGCATGACCGTTACATATTTTGTCAGATTCCTGTATCACAAGTTCACCTACATACCATTTGGGACAAGTATATGCAACGTGAAGCAGTTGTTTGATGAGGCAGCATTTTTTCATAATTTGGTCATGATGTCAATCATGTTAGATCTGTATGATAAGTGCTTAGAGAGCAATGCTTGTATCAAGACTATTCATGTCCACAAGAATGTTGTACATCGATGATATAAGTTCTGAGGAAAAACAAAATCCTTTCTTATTTGTTATGCCTGTGATTCTTTTTCAGTTGGGTCGTACAGGTAATAATGTTAGCAGGAAATTCTCTCAGATGCTTCATGCTACCATATTCTAAGATAATAAAACTTTTGAGTACAATTATATAACGATTTTAGTTCTTACCATTTCGCAGGAATTATGCATTTAAAGCTCTCCGAACTATTGAACTGAAAGAAGACGCTCAGAAAGGTGGTAAAAGATATTTAATTGAACTCGTTCTAAAGCAACTAAAGCAAAACAGAACTGTAGTCCTGTCAGAGTATGTGTCAGTACAAAAGAATGACAAGCAAGCTCTCTGTTATCCTAAAGGACTCATCTGGAACAGGACAGCCAACGTTTACTTTGTTGTAACTGCTCAAAACCAGGGGCGCTGGTTGCAGCATTTTATCAACAGCTTGGAAAACATTTACAGGGAAACCAAAGACCAGCATCTTTACGGTGTTATATTTGACTACAACAGTAAAGACATCGATTTGGAAGAGGCAGTGCGGAAAAGCTCTTTCCACCGAATAATTGTTGTGAGGAAACCAGCGGAGAAAGGGTTTGTTAAGACTGTTGCATACAATGAAGCGGTCAGGGCCATTAAGGATCCAAATGCAATCATCTTTCTGATGGATTTACACCTGGAACTAGGAAGTCCTCTTGTGAATGACATTAGAAAGGTAAGAGAGGAATCTATATATCAAGTGTAAGTAAAAGAGATTACCAATGATTCAGGATTCAGTATCTACTATTGTAATAATATTGGAAATATTGTCATTGCATTACACAGGTTTATTGTAAAGCGCATTTGAAAATGTAAATTCGCCACCAGAAAGCTTTGGAGACCTATACAAAATGAATGTTCCTTCCCCGTTCCTTCATTCACAAACTTCGATAAAGTTGTCAGCTGAAACTGAATCAAAGAGTCACGTAAACATCAGTGCTTACCTCCACATTCTGCAATTTTTGAGGTATTTACTGGAACTGAATTGTCCTCAACGAATTCTTCAGTAGGTGTTTTGAGCAGTGCGAAGAATATCCAGCTATTGTTCAGCGTAAATAGCAGTAATGCAAAGGATAAATAATCAATTCAGTCATTCCAACTCATCACTGCTCGCAACCATCACAATTGGCAACTGGGCAACTTACTTGAAGCGGCTGGTTTCTACCGGCCCGCTCAAATCAAACAGTGTCAAAGGTTTCATTTGATTAATACACAATGAAATCTGTACAGCTCTGAAAGACCAATCTTCAGAAAATGTTTGGAAAACTGTCACTATCAGATCGAGATAGCTCCTCTATAACTGCCTATGTAGCCTGTTGTACCGCCTGATATTTTCTCTCTG
Organism: Epizoanthus ramosus; assembly: GCA_026413505.1. Lineage (NCBI taxonomy): Eukaryota > Metazoa > Cnidaria > Anthozoa > Zoantharia > Epizoanthidae > Epizoanthus > Epizoanthus ramosus. Next base: position 3,540 of record JANVCJ010089851.1, read on the forward strand.
GCGAGCATCATGTGATCGAATCTGTCCAATGGGAGCGCGCCATTTCACAATGAAAATTATTGTTGAATTATAACACAGTTTATAGACACTCGCAGCCGTTTTAGATTGCTTAAGTTGCATCTTCTTTAAGTTGGTACTCTTTGTCTCTGTCTTGAAGCGCAGCAATTTCAGTACGACCGTTAGACGTCCAAGTGACATTTAACGACAGAAATTGTGTTAGAAACAATTCTTACAGTGCGACTACAGAAACCGGGGTCACTTTGATTTAGCCGACTGAAAGTAAAGTGGTACATTTATATTGCGCAATTGTATTATTTAAATGTCGTATTGTGATTGGCTACTCTTCCGCAAGTGACCCCGGTTTCTGCAGTCGCACTGTTTTTTCAAATTTAGAAATGCTTTGAGGTTGGTTTCGAATAGTTCTCCATAAAACTGTCATGTCGAGACATTTTCCACTTTTGAAGAACAAGCTGGATAACTGTTTGTGGAAAGATAATTTTTTTAGCCTTGTTTTTCAATTTACCAGCAAAACGTAAGAGGTAACCTAGTACATTGCAATTTCTATAAATAATAATCCTTTCCCTTTATTTCTTAGCGCACAATCCAAGGAAAGCTGTCATATGCACCCATGCTGGTCAGGCTGGACTGTGGTGGAAGTATTAACACTCCTAATGGATTCTGGGCAGCTGATGGATTCGGACTACTGGGGATATACAAGTCAGACTGGGACAAGTTTGGTGGGTTTATCAGTCATAAACAAGGCTGGGGAGGTGAAGACTGGGACCTAATCGACAGAATCGTTGAAGTATCGCTTGAAATTGAAAGACTAGTAAATCCGCGTGTATTGCACTTACCTCACAGTAAGAGTGGAATGTGGGAAGTAATTCATTAACGGTGGCTACAACTAGAGACTGCGAGTGTAACAGCTTTCAATGTAATAGAGACGACTCCGCTTGACTCTCCAAAGCTTGATGCAATACAATGACAATGACACGTGTTATAAAAGCTAGGGATTGGCTAAAGCTGATTTAACAATGCCATGACAATGAGGTTTGGACAGTCAAGTGAAATCATCTTTAAAGTTCAGCCTAAAAAAATAGACAGAAGTACGGGGCTCTGAGGAATAAGCGAGAAACCCGATTATACATTCATCCAGAGCCACGTGTTGATGTCAACACTCGAGAAGAAAAGAGAACCGCTCGCATCACGTTTCTTCCTACATATTTTCCGTGCTCTTGTCACTTCCTGCATGCTTTGTTATTGTACGGAGCCCGGTCAGAATTGGTCGAAGTTATTAGTTAATCGAATTTATTTTTATCAATTTTATCGTATTAAACGATCTGGGTGTTTTGCTGTTACATCAAAGGTTACACTGCTCCTGTAAGAATGTGAACAAAGTGGATGACACAAATACTAAAACATCTGGGCCTTGTTCCTCAAAGGCCGATTAAGCTAAGCCAGGATTAAGATTTGGATTCTGTTCGTGAATTATGGATTAGTCAGTTGGGTTAGTGATCAACGTTTCACTACTCAAGACATCATCATCATCATCATCAACAACACCAATATATCTATTGCATACAATTAGAGATATTGATTTTTACATACACAAAAGATCACGTGAAATAACTAAGAACCTAATCGTGCCAGGTGACCCGGGCTAGCATGGATAATTTACATTCTTATATGCACGCACACATTAATATAGTCACTTATAGAAAAAAGAAAAATGGAAAAACAATTTGGGTGTCTATACATCAACTATAGAACAAGTTCAGAAGTCTAATAAGGCATTTAAAAGCCTAATCCTGGGGGTGTATTAGTCGACTGTTGAGGAACTGCCCCCCTGAATAATATACCCAGATGAGGCACCGCATGTGATGTCTACTGAAACTGACTCATCAGAGATGGAAGGCATTAAACCACACAAACAGGTCTTCTCTCCTGCATAAAATCACATTTATTCTTTTCACACCCGGAAATTCTCTCCTTTTCCAGTTAGTACGTTCGTAATAAATTTATATTAACTTCCAGAAATGAGTGCGCAATTATTTAAAAATATACCAACACCAATATTCATGCTCAAATCTAGTTGCGAATATTGACTCTACTTGTCCATAAAATGGTTTTCACCAATCAAGCACGAGACACAACAAATGTGAATCATCATGCGACAGACAGCTATTTCAAAAAAAGGTTGAGCTTCCAAAAACGCAAAGGGCAACACCAAAGGGATCGTGGAAGCTTCAAACTTCCTAAACTTGCATGGTTTTACACGCCAAAAAATGTAAATTTGAGTAATCAAAAGCTCCTAGCTGAATCCATTTTTGTGTCTTGGTGTTGCACTTTGCGTTTTACACTTCGAGATCTTTGGATGCCACAAATAACGGCGGTGAACGTTATTTAATTATTCATGAAGTATAGAGCCAATCAGCGCACCTGATTTGGTCAGGTGTCCAAGTCTTCAAACATATTTACGTATTAATAACAAATGCATAATCTTCAATCAAGTCAACCACACTCTCATTGATATTTTCTTTATCCCTGCAATAAGGATTCAAACCCAAGCTCCTACGATTACTACACACCATCTGTGGTGCTACATTACTACTAGACCGTCCGATGATTTACGAAATGTTTCCCACAAAAAGTCAATGTCATTTGTACTAATTATTTGAATAAAGTACAAGGCAAACAGAATTCATCTCGAACATTCTTTCTTGGACTATTTGCAATGAATTACTTCGTTATAGACGTTATATCAAAACACGTGCATCATGTTTGACGAAGCGTTCCAAAACCTCGAAACAATAAAAGTACTCGGCGAAAGCGGCCTCAAGCTTTCATACTTCTCGGAGTTTGGAACCCCTCTAAAACAGTCGCATATTTTTTTTCCCAAATAACTTAACATAGCTCAAGAGTGTTTATGAAAATAAGACCAATCTGATAGATCCAAGAAAGCTGCAAAAGATACTACAGTGAATAATGCCTTCAAGGTCCGGGCCATACGTCACACGTTTATACGTCAAACCTAATGCTAATGAGTGAAAGCTATTGTTCTAGTTCATTAGCATTAAATTCAACGCATGAAAAGATCGACGTTTTACCTGCACCTGAAACTACTTAGAATCCCTGGAGTCGTGATAATTAATACACGGAACGATTTTGGAATTTGTTTTCGTTGCAATGTTAGTGCAACCGACCGTTAACATAACATTGAAATTCTAATTGTTTCACCCAAAGCAGAAGTTTGAGCAATTACCTTTATTAACACACTATCGATAAACAATTATTCGAAGAAGGTACTAGATGAGGTGGATAAAGTTATTTACTTTATTGAACAACCAGATTTGAAGGTTTCTAGAAGGGTGTTGACGCTGAAACTAGCATGCAGTGAGGGTTTGAACAAGATTCTGGAAACAATACTACAATTCCTAAATGTTTGCTCAACAATTTGCAACAAGGCGCTGAACGAATATTTCGTGTAAAAATCTTCAAGCGTACTGTGTTATACCGTGTAGAGGTTTCATACTGCATTGTGCACTAATCAGCTTTAAATCGTATTCCGTGACATAAACTACACAGCGGTTGGGAATTGCAGTTTCCTTTTTCGAAAAGAGGAGATGGTCTGTGGTAGTAGAAATAGTTACACAAATCCAACATCGACCACCCCTTCTGGAGGATCCACTGTTAGAAGACCAGCCGACGCCCAATTTTGGATGTCTTCTTCAATATCATCATCATCATTATCATCTTCTCTGAGTCGCTTTATGGCTTCTTTCACTAGTAGGAAATAAAGTAGCATTTACTTTACGACAGGAAGAGTAGAACGATAGAGGAAGCACACTCGACGCCTGAAGTATTAGGGCAAATTAGGGAAATTGTTAAACAAAGACAGAATTTTATCGTTAACTATGAAGTTATTTTAGAAATGATACCCATACCAAATAGTCTCCAAAAGAAGCTGTTCGTCTAGGTCACATCAAATTCCTCTTTACCACACACATGCGAGATTATCAGTACCTTGTAATAAATTTATCATGTGTTTTCCCCACAAAATAAATCATCGGCTTAACTTGTCTTGTATTTCTTTGTGTTGTACACACAAACAAGAGCATACATGTATGATGTATGTATGCACATCATAGATAGAGGTCAGAGGTCAAGCTATGACATGCTAGATGCAGACAAATCATGACAAAGACAAGTGCAGAAGTTGAACATCTGCATTTGTCTTTGTTTGCACCTAGGATGTACCTCTCTGATGATGATCACAATGTTTAGGAGATTTCCATTCTTTCTAGAATTCTAGTTGATATTACGATTACATCACCCACTGACTTCATCGTGTTTACATAACAAATTCCAGCGTAACCTAAACGAATATCTGAGGACTCACCTTTGTCTCCGGGCGGTATACCACATATGGTCAAGAAATGCATCCTGTCATTCTTACCCATTAGAACTCGGATGGAGGTTTTGGCTTTCCATCCATTAAAACACAAATAACACCCGATCCTGTCGTCTGGTTTGCTGTAACGTTGAAGAGAAGAAACTTACTATTTCAGTTTCAGTTTCATTTATTTTTAGTACCTGGTTTACAGTTTTGATAAAGAAGAGATTTACATAATAACAGAAAAGTAGGTACTCAGCCAACTGTAATAACCGAAGTTAGTCTGTTAAACAACCGTTGCACTCAAACTAACTGTTCCGTAACACCAATCAATGCACCCCCCGTTATTACGTTTTGTGTCATTACTACATTTTATGTCGTAATGGCGATTTAAGACTATTTGAATGCCAGTAATAGATATATAATAGCGTAATATAGAAGCTCTGTCTAATGAAGAAGGATCAATAGAAATAACAGGAAATAGCAGGTAGCTTTCTAATGAGAGCAGATGGTGCAGAATGAAATGCAGACCGTTCTATTAGAACTATCTTAATTACAGTTAAGTACTGAATTAATAAGGTTTACAATGATCCTTACAACCTAGTACTAACTAATTTACACACAACCTACAATAATTAGTATTTATTATATGACAACTCTGATTTCTAGGGCCAATAACCAAATCACGCCCTCTGATTGGCTGAAACTTAGGTCCGTAACTTACCGTACAGACTTTTCGTCCGTAGCGAACTTCGAAACAATGTCGAAAGAAACAAAAATAAATACAAATGAGCCATATAATAAAAATCTTAATAACCTCATTTGCTCGGGCTGACCGGGAGAATATTTTGCCCTCGGTCTTTCGTACAGACCTCGCTCCGCTCAGTCCGTAAATGAAAGACCTCGGGCAAAATATTCTCCCGGACAGACCTCGCACTCGGTTATTAAGATGTTTATATAGCACTAAACGAACCGAATGTAAAACTAATATAAACTCGGCTACTTAGGTGTGGATGACTGGCCACGGGCTATACAGGGTTAATTCGATATAAATTGAATTAATGAATTACAACGTCGAGGGCTAGAAACTAGGAAGGAGTACTTTAATAGAGCGAAAACGAGTACCTGTACTTTCCTTTGGGATCATAAATGAACACAACGCAACCCATTCCTACAGTGAAGCACAAACACAATAATTATTGGTAATGTCATGCAACATAACATCTATCACAGGCTAATCTGTGTTTACTGAACAAAGGTAATGGTAATGGTAAATGCAACATAACATCTATCATAGGCTGAACAAAGGTAATGGTAATGGAATGTGCAACATAACATCAACCATAAGCCAATCCGTGTCATTGTATACTGAAGAAAGGTAATGGTAATGGCATGTGCAACATAACGGCATCTACCATAAGCCAATCTGTGTCATTGTACTGAACAAAGGTAACACTGGTAATGAAATGCAACATACCGAACAAAGTTATTGGTAATTAACGCTGTGCAACATAGCATCTATCATAGGTTAAACTGTGTTTACTAAACAAATATGCATTCTTGGAAGCTCACAAAAGTATTACAATTTTATCTTTTAAACGATTTGGGTCTGTACATATCATTGATGCACCATTGTACTGTGTTCAAAGTAGCAATGTACTGTGCATGACAGCACAATATCTACGACAACCTGTAACTGAAATAGCTGCAGTGCATATTAACCTATATATAAATGGTACTTTTAAGAATAGTTTAAAAACACCTCGATCAATTCTGCTTGGCACCTTGTCAAGATGAATAGTACATGCACTCTATCCATCTCCTCCTAGTTCTTACCTCCAATTGCAGGGAGCTGTTCACGCGTGGTTTCTGAAAACTTCCTCATGAAAGGTTTGTCGTGTAATAGCAATAGTATGACGTCCTTCTGTGTGACGTATACAAGTCTTTTGGTGACGTACGGGGCCAGCATGTCAATACCCTACAACAGAAATCTCTGTCATGCGAATGTTTTCATTACATAGCATCAGGAATGGGTCATTCCTCCAGTCTAGAGTTACAGGCATCTGTCAACTAAATGTTATTTTAAACTAACAGCATTGGTTCCAGTCTTTAGATTACTCGTTTTCACTATTATCCATGTTGAAAATGTCAGTGAGTACCAAATTCTATGTACTTTGGAAGACAGTACAAATATGTTTAAAACATTACATGTAACTGTTCTATTGATTGAGAATAAGAAGCCAAAATAATGTAGGTAAATGTTGTCCTGACACCTACATAGTCCTGTAGATGTAATTTGGTTAAAATGCTCCTCAAGCTGAAACTCGGAAAAAATTACATCAATATGACCAAGTTCCCAACATGAGTCCCTGTAGCTCAGTGGGTAGAGTATCTGACCGGCAATCAGAAGGTCATGGGTTCAATTCCCGTCAGTGACCCAGCTCCCCACGTGAGTCCCTGTAGCTCAGTGGGTAGAGCATCTGACCGGCAATCAGAAGGTCATGGGTTCAATTCCCGTCAGTGACCC
>JANVCJ010089862.1:0-10459 GCA_026413505.1 Epizoanthus ramosus
CAGATTTCGTTCCAGATCGAAAATTTCGATCCGGTACGAGAACTCAGATGAGTTCATTCCGGAATGAGTCATTCCGGAACAAACTTTTTTGAGGTATCATGTAAACAAATGCAGCGATCTGTAGGGAACCGGGATGAAGTCGTACCGGAATGAAACTCAATCCGGTATCATGTAAACACTGCCTAAACAGTGCTGAAACTGATGACGTTAATTTAAGGGTTTCTGTTAGGGCTATTTAAAGTTGATTAAAATGTACAAGAAATTCTCCACAAGTCAAAGGGAATCTATACTGACTAACAGGTTACTGTGGTAGCAAAAAGTAAGAGAAATGACGATAAGCCATAGAGGAACGAGGATGGTTAAAATTGGGGAAGATTAAACGGAGTACAAACTTCCAACTTAATTTCCATTCGAGCTACAATCCCGACAGAAAAAACATGAAACATAGCTCTGCAGCTCGCGTTTTTTTTGCCGGAATTGTAGATATTAAATATATTTAACCCATTCGCTGACAAAATTGTTTTTCTTCTATTTAGATTCTTATTGTTTTCACATATTTCATCTAATAGTAATATATACATTGTGTATAATCATTCCATCGTTTCTTCGTTGTCCTGTTGAGCTTAAAACCCATGTTTCATGAGTATAAATTCTCAAAAGGCACCTCCCTGCAAATAGCAGCTGTATCATGGTTTGACATGGGACCATAAACATAATTCATTTCGACACATCAATAGCACGGCGTCGAAAACGAATTTGAGTTCGGTGCCACAAGTGGCACCGCAATACTTAAATTAGTGTTTCAAGGTATAAACACTCATATAGACAAAGGTCCTTAATAGGGATGTTTGTCAATATCTATTTACTTTCTTTTGTAATTCTTTTGAAGTCAGTAAACAGTATAAATCTAGAACTGCAATACGGTATCGGAACTCAACGCCTTACTCGGTCTGTGTCTGATGAATATATCACAAAGTTCTGAAGGTAACATTTTACTTCCATAGTGCAAATGTAGACCTGGAATGAGCGACGGAATACAATTCCGAACGTTCGTCTGCGATCCCAAGCCGTGTCACTTTATACGCCTGCCAAGACCTCCCACCAGACGCTGCACCTGTCTGACTGCTATTTGAACTCACACACTTGACGCCCCTGGCCCTGATCATGTTGACCACAGCATGATATATCCTTGTACATTGTCAGTGGTATTCAATAAAAAAAATAATCACTTGTTTAATGTAACTCAGATTGTACTTGTTTTGTCAATAAACTCAACTGAGTAGCTCCCTGATTTCCAAAGACGAAGACGCCATGGCGATCAACACAGGAAAAGGAACCATTAACTATATTAAATGACTAGTTCAAAGTAATTCGAAAGGTTCAAGAGCTTGTCAAAATAGTAAAGCTTTGGATGTTCTACAAAACATTAACTCACCAGATTTTCAAAACGTCCATTTTCATAGCCAAAGACACCACAGTTAGAACATCGCTTAGACAGAGAGAAAAGCGATGTGAAATTGTCTGAATTGTAACAATGAAATGCAAGCTCCCAACCACGACTACATTAATAAGCCAAGCGAAGTTAAAATCAATGATTAAAACCAGCGATTTTCGATATTTACTCGACCATAAATAATATCTGAAATACAGGGTGCGGGTTAAATTATCGAGTCCCCGCCCCTTCTCTTAATTCCTCAACTTTGCATCACAACCATTCCATCACGGTAAAACCATGTCATTATAATGTAAAAGTGCGGGTATCGGTGATAATCAATTGAGTGATACAGATCGACTCAGAAAGTGAACCTGTAAGTAAACATCTATTGTGTACATTGAATGAATATATATCCTTATAAACAAATACTGTCAACACATGCTTGACCACTACAAATATGACAAATAGCTCTACTATATTGAAAACATACGATGTCTGACGGACCTTTCCTTATTTAACTGTACATTTTAATAATTTAAAGGCACTGCCCAATCTATCCCAGGAAGAGTTCAAGACTATACAACTAAGTAAACAGACATAAATTACACAAGAAAATAAACTGTCTTACATCTTCCCCTTCAACAGCCATGTGATCACTCTGCCATCACTGATAAGCAGCATAATTTTACGTTCTGTGATTGGACAGCACATCAGGCCATATAGTTTACTGGACTTGCTGAGCCGCAGAGCATCCGACTGGCACTTGTTCTCATACAGAATATCTACTGAGGAGTCAGAACTGCTGTCGTAGTCTCCTGGAACATACGGATTCTGAGCAATTCTGCGGCGAACCCTCACAGTAATGCTCCCGTTTTCATGTAGACACAAAAGGACATCCCTCTGGCGGCATGGAATAATCTATTATATAACAAAAGAATGCCATATGTCATGAGATACAATGTATATTCTATACAATGGATAATACTGAACATTCACACATCATTATTTAGACAACCTGGGTAAGAAACCATTGAGTACATGTAAATCTTTGCTGTGCATTAAGCCCCCATCACTGTGAGGTGATGCTCAACATACAAGTCCTCAGTGATACATGGTGACCTAGTGGTTAGTGCCTTGGACTTGAAACCAAAAGGTTGATGGTTCGAACCTGGCTGCTGGCACTTGCATGTAATGTCCTTGGGCAAGACATTTACTCTCACAGTGCTTCTCTTCACCCAGATGTATAAATGGGTACTTGGCAAATTGTCAGGGGACAAATCTGACAAAATGTTGGGTTCTAACCCGCCGATGGACTACATGTAGCATTCCAGGAGGGAGAGAGTAGTAATGCTCTCAGTTGCTTCAAATTCATATGCTACAGAAACCAGAGTTAAGCACTGAATTGTGGTCAGTGACCACAAACTGCTTCTTAGAGTGTAGTAAATTAATTATAAAATTTATAAATAATGCAATTTACTTGATTCTTGAAACTGTGAATTACCTTGCTTATACTTTCATCCACTTGAAATACTGATCAATTTACTAATCTTGATTACTATAAGCATTAATAGACCTCTTTCGATTGGGGGTTTGTTGTCCCTTTTCGGATCATGTGAGAATTCCCTCGAGAAATGTTTCTTTATTATTCTAATAATGCATCGGAGGTATACAATTAAAGCACAAAGCAAGAATCCTCAAGAGTATTGTCACATGATCTGAAATGGGACAACAAACCCCCAATCGAAAGAGCTCTATTTTGCGAAATCTTCCCTGTACAGTACTAAAAAACATTGTGAATGCTGGGAATGAAGCTTTTAGGACCTTTCAGTACATTTTCAGTATGAGTTTTAGAGTTTTCGTGCACTAAGAATTATGGGTAAATGTACCAGTTGCCACCTTTTTGGGTATGGCCAATTAGATCGATCAAAAAATCTTCGCAGGTGGCCAGGGACCTCTAGAGATTGTATCACGTACTGGCATGGCACGGGTCTTGAATGACTTTAGGGGAGGTGCACCCACTGTCTCACTTGGTGCCTCACAAGCTAGCAAGAACAAGGAGTTGCTGAAAGTGAATGTTTATGGCCACTATAAATTTTAGGATGATTCCTTTTAAAGAACTTTTTATGACATTGATGTTGTACAGCTATTGTTTTGAATACATAGCAGATGAGATACACCCAACATAAGGAGGAAGATCAGGATACCCAAAATAGCCCAGGGCAGGGGGGGGGGAGGTACTCACTCCAGTTTTGGGTAGGGATGTGCTGTCCGAACAAAGAAATTCTGACCCCATTCTAGTGTCAATTATCTGAGTTTTGATACCCCATTGTAGAAAATTTTCCAGGGCCCAGCTCTAAGGAATTGATATGTACACCATTTTAGAAACAGCTCAACATTTTGCACAAAATGAGACCCCGTTTTAGAATAAAACCTTCAAAATGTATACCCTGTTTGGTGGCATATACCTCTCAAAATTCATACCCCATTTGGTGGCACATACCTCTTAAAATTCATACCCCATTTGGTGGCACATACAATGTACCCCTCAAAATTCATACCCCATTTTTTTTAAATTTGGTGGATACCCCACATATACATGTACTGTAGCCAGTGTATTGGAGTAACCTCCCCTGGGCAAAATAGTTTGCGAGTATGTAGAAGCTACATACAGTGTACACACTGTATTGACAACTGAAACACATATATGCATCAGAGAGAAACCCACTCAGTTTTTTTCAGCAGACACTGCTGTCAGCGCATGATTCTGCATCACTCCACCTATTTTTGTTCTGAGGGGACAGAGACACTTGCTTCACTTGCTTCAATTACAGATGATCAAATATGAAGCCAATTGATATAATAAATATCTTATTAGCCTAGTTTGCTTAATTGGTCTGTACATTTTTCCCGTCCCATTTTCATGGCCCATGTGCTTAGTGTGCTTGGGCCATTAAAAAGGGATGGAAACAAAATTGGCCCAAAACATACCCCATGGACCCCAAATTCGCCTGTATTCCCAGGTATGTAACTAAATCCCTGCATAATTTGTGATTGGCTGAAAGCCAGGTCTGTATTTTACCATACAGACCTTTTGCTTAATGGTCTTGCAGACCAGCAACTTGACTGTCATATAATAAAATCTTAATAACCTCATTTGGTCAGTCTGTACAGGAGAATAGTTTTCCCTCAAGTTCTTTCACACTGACCTACATGTAGACTCTTCACTCTGTCTATACTGGCAAGACCTCTGGCAAAATATTATCCCATATAGACCTCCAACTTGATGAACTTGATGTTTGTAACTATGCTACATACAAAATGGTTTTTCCTCAACTGAATATTTATTTACAATTTATACTGAACTTAAATTGTGAAAAACAGTAGTAATAACAAATGTAGGCAGACCAATGGATAATTTTATAACAATATTATTAAATATAGAAGAAAAATGGAATATAAGAAAGTTGCATTATAAAATAATATACTTCACACAAATATATTATATTTAACATAATTGAATAATTGTAGAATACATTTAATAATGCTAAAATAATACACACTCTTAAAAACTTTTAAAACCCCTTTTTTAGAAAATATTTTCAGCCTAATATATATATTTTAACCTTTTTAGCGAACATTATGTCAACAATACAGACTCTCTTATAATGGACTCTGTCTTGCTGCAGGTTTGAGGGTAACAGTTCTAGCTTCAACAGCTGTGCAAGCCCTAGGAATAGCACTGGAAATTTTTCCCTGTAGCAATCACTGCAAGACTCATTTGATTTACGTAGGATCTGTTCTCACTGGTCTTGCTGTCCCTGCAGTTCAGAACACCGGAATAGTTGTATTATCAGCAGCATGGTTTCCACCGAATGAACGATTCACTGCAACTGCAGTTTCAACACTTGTGGCTTCCCTGGGAACAAGCTGTTCTTATATTGTTGGGCCGTACATGGTGCCTGATGTGGGATCAGCAAATTTTACTTATGAGCATGGACATAAAGTTGATATTAACTTAATTCGTAATCACACTTCCCAAGATCAGATTGCATATTTAAAGGAGAGAATTAATGAATACCTATATGTTCAGGCAGCAATAATTGCATTTCTTCTACTCTGTGTTTTTATTTACTTCCCATCCAAACCACCAGAACCTCCAAGTATGTCTTCTACAGTTTCCCGACTTGAGTTTGCAAGGGGAACAAAACAACTGGTGTGCAATAAACAGCTGTTGCTGCTTTTACTTGTATTTAGTCTCAGTAATGGAGTCAACTGGGGATTTACAAGTGTTCTGGATGTCGTCTTGTCTCAAGTTGGAGTAGATGAGAAGATGGTTGGATGTATAGCATTTGCAACCAATGCACTCATAATTCCTGGAATTATTATATCAAGGTGAGTTTACTTACAATAAAATGCTTATTACATGTATAACTAGCTAGTGTTTATAGTTTGATTCAAGGAACAACAAGGTACATGTACGTACTTGTACTTGTTCAATGTTGGTAGGTTATTAATAATTAATAATGACTAGCAGTTACCAATGGTAAGTAAAGTGCCGAGATTTTCAACTGAAGGCTAAAGTTTACATGAAACAAACAAGATACATGTAGCACGTAGACCAAAACGAATACAATAGGTGCTAATTGATATGTCACAGTCGATAGCCGCCAGAACACATTTGCAGCGAGCTTTTCACCTGAAGGTTTGAATTTGACAGTTACTGAATATAGTAAATGACCAGGATCAAAAGGCCGTGAAAGCCCGATTAGTTCTCAAATAACAATGAACTCTGTTCGAACTCTTCTAGTGGTCTGCCTGTGGCAACACCGGACAGACACCATGACAGACATTTCCAGGACGAAAGAACTCAACCCTAGTTGCCCGATTAGGTATTGCCTCGCGTGACCGCTCGGCAATAATTCCAAAAATACCCACCAAAGATTCAATGCCACTCAAGTATAAAATTACTACAACATAGTAATTAGTATGTGTATGTATGTGAGTGCATGTACATGTAACACCCAGATAATTAAAATGAAGTCCAATTATGATTTTTAAAGTTTTCCAAGGTGTATTTTAACTACAGGGAAATGTGTTTTTAATAATAAAGAAATAAAAAAAGGAGCATGTGCGCTTTGTTGAGTTATAGAAGCACGCATGAATTTGTAAGTACACTCAAGAATTAGTGCATTGAAGCATGAGCCGAAGGTGAGTCACTGCTTGCCAGCACTTCTTGAGTGTACTTACAAATTCACAAGTGCTTCTATAACTCAACAAATTTAAAGTGAGTGGGTGAGTTTTTTATTTCTTTTATAAAATTATATAAAAAACTACAGAGACAAGAGAAAGAAGAGCAAATTAAAACAAGCCTGACGAGTAATGTAGTTTCTGTGCATACGTTCAATTATCAATGCACTCGGTTTATCCAATCAGAGTGCGTGTTATATCTGCTTTATTTTATAATTATCTATACGTACTGTAACATACAGGTAGTGAAACCATGACCGTCACCGCTCCTTTTACATGTACTGAACCTGCACACCATGTTTGTGGCTAATAATTGATATCTAAAAAAAAATTTTTTTAAAAATTTTGTTTTATTTCAGGGTTGTTAAAAGCTTCCTTGAATTTGCTGATTTTTGTAATTCAGTGCTCACTTGCAAGCTCGTGCTCGCAAAAATAATGCTCTGCTCTCATTCTCGCAAATGCTTGTGAAGACCATTCCATACCCCTTCTGTACATGTACATATACCTTCCAAATACTTTTGTGGCTTTGATAATTATTCTGTTCACATTTAAAGCTCTGAAGCTTTTTTGTTTTATTTCAGGGTTGTTGAAAGCTTCCGCAACATGATAAAGCCTGTGCTTATGTTTCTGTTCCTCGCCACAGCTGGGTGCCAAGCCATTCTTAGTTTAGCCTGTGACCAGCTTATACCACTGACGCAAACAGTCCTCTTTGCATCACTGATTTGTGGGTTTATGTTCTTTTGTGGCACAGTCCCACTGACTCTTGAGATTGCTGCTGAATGCTCTTATCCCGTGGCTGAGGGAATAACAAGTGGAGTTCTGACGACATCTGTTTATGCAATAAATGCATTATTCTACTTTGCATTTAGCTTCCAACAGGCTAAACCTCTGTGGATAAACTGGGTCTACACTAGTACACTTCTTGTCTGTGTTCCATTGGTTTATATCTATCATGGGAAAAGTAAACGTCTTGAGGTTGATCTGACAGTGCAGCAATCTAGCACAACTGCGGAGCCGCAGAACGTCACCTCTGGTTGTGGTTCATGACAGATGAGGGCTACATTTACACAAATATGGAAATGCTGTTTTTGGCAGATAGGTATGTAGGCATGATAGTTAGATGTCTTTTTGTTTTGGGATAAATTCATCTCAGTATCTGGTCATTTCCTTGTTCAGGGGTCACAGAGATTGTTGGCAGTAGTGGAACTTTAGAATCTGGAATTCTTGGAAAACTAAAATCAGTTATGGAAAGTCATGGCAAATCAAATATTTTTTTTGATCAAACTAGAATTGTATTCTTGATTCACAGGAAACTGCTTCATTTAATAACCACCAATTTTCGAGGCATTTCTGAATTTTCAGGTCATAGAGTTTTTGTACAAATAGTTGTTAGAAAGTAATGGAATTTAGAAAAACAGAAAGTGTCTATAAACCCTATTCAGTTGCTGTTTACATGTACATGTACATGTACATGGTTTCATTGTAGTAGGAATTCATCCCAGTATAATTTCATCACTGGCCTACATGTACATGTACATAATGTAAGCACAGAGAAGATATTTCATCCTGCGTGGGATGGACTACAATCAAACATCCGTGCAAACAGTCTTTGGGTAAGACATGTACAATTCCTTGTAAATACTTTTTGATTTTACATCCGGATGGAATATTAATGTCTAAAACAGCTGAAGATGGGCAAGATGACCTGGGATGGACTCCATGCAGGGACAAAATCAGTAACATAGAACAGAAAATGTTTGGAAATTTGTTCTACAAACTTCAAAGGACGTTAGAAAATGTTGTGCTCAGTGTACATGTACTGCCAGGACATGAGTATAGCATTATTATCCATAAGTTCACATCTGTGAAGTATGGGTTCTGTGAGTGGTTATAATATATATAATTCAGATTGAGAAAATGAGAAAAAAAATTACAGTGTCTCAAAGTAGTAACTACATGTAGAGTGGGGCTGTAGTGACCACCTGACAGCTGGCTGGAGTATCTCAAATGGTGGCAGCTGCTACCAAGAAAGCAGGAATATCTTCAATGTGTTCTTAAACTTGTAAGTGATGTTCTGCATGGTATATTTCTTTTCAGCAATTTTGTTCGAGACTGTACAAATGCATATTTTTTGTTACATGTATATTGTATTTGAGATAATTTAAATTCGGTTTTGGAAATTTTGTTTCTGTAGCTATAATTTTACTTAACCTGTGATTTACCATTAATCCTGAGTTACAAGTAGTGTCAAGAAACAGTTTATTATTTATTGTGCAGGGGGTGGGTGGGGGTGGAGAAATTAAATCAGGTTGAACTGCCCTCGTAGACTGAAATAATTTCCAGTACTCCACTCAAAAATTAAAAAAAAAATATTCACTCAAAAAAAATCAACCCCCCCCCCTCTCAAAAAATGCCTGTTCTGTCCTCCTCCCTGCACAATAATTAATGAAGAGTCCCTAAATATTATCATATTTTGTGAAACTGGACCCACACATTGCAGTAACACTTCAGTATCAAATCACCTTCAATTTTTGTAGTTTAATATGTTTTAATTAATTAATTTATTTATCATCAATATTTTTACAGGGGTGGGCAGTTCAGCATAGCTGGTTTAAATGGAGCCCAGATTTACAAAAAAATAATAATCAATAAAAATAAAATAAACATACAAATACCGTCAATAATATCATGATCATTCAGATTTGAAAAGAAGATGTCTTAGAATTTTATAAAGAACTGGTCATGAATTAGCAGGGGGGAGGGGACAGGGTGGAATTGAAAGTCAAAAGGTCTGAAAATATGTAACCATGAAAACGTTTTGACCATCCTCTTCACCAAGGATGAAAAAATCGGCCGCATAATGGATAAATGATATTTTCAAAGTTGGAAAACGGAATTTTCGATGCTTTTTCTTGTTGTATGCAATAATAATCAACTACATGTACCTATAGTGGGGTCTGGGAAAATTTGAAGATTAGATTTCCTGAGATTCCATTTTCCTATGTTCGCGACACTGAACGTTGGCTTTGCTGGTGTTCTTTTCAACTTGTAAGTAACTAATGTTTAGTAATGGAATAATCGGGAAATAAAAAAAACGTTTTCTGTGACTCAAATGGGGGAAGGGCAGCTCCTAGATCCGCCCCTGAAACATCGGAATATAAAATTGTACTTGTCGAATCTTGTCTAATCACAACGCCTGTAAAGCGTATTGTAAAGCGCCTAGAACATATACGTATATGCGCTATAGAAATTTGTATCTTATTATTATTATTATTATTATTATTAGGTTTTTGTCAGTTGTTATATCAACCTGAGAATTTTAACCTGGATTGAATGTCGGGGAGGGACGCAAACAAGCAGTAAATGTGGGAGATTTTAAGGGGGCATCCTCTTCCCAACATTTTTTGAAATTTAAGTTATTCGAAACTGCTTTTGTTGCCATTTTTTTAATGTGAACAGAAAATTAGAGCATTTTCTGAATCGAGACCTGAACATATTCTCCACTAGCTTGCATCATAGATAAACCATTCTAACAGCTCAATTTGTTACGACCTCCGTCCCCCTCCTTCCCCTGCTAATTTATGGGCGGGCCCAAAACATAAGTTATTTTGTTTTGTTACATGTATAATATACACGTAATAAGGTAGTTAAAGTGTATATAGACCTGTAACATTTTTTCGTGGATTCTCTAACTCTAATACCAGATAATTCGACTGACTGAAAGAAAAAATTGATTTCGTCTAATATTCGTCTCTTAATTGAGCATTGAAATTTGAC
>JANVCJ010089884.1:0-10458 GCA_026413505.1 Epizoanthus ramosus
CAGGTGGAGGTGGTCAAGCAGGCAGAAAGTTTGGGGGTGATTCTACAGGTTTCTCAGATCAGTCATTTCGTAGTATTAATATTAATATATTTTAGTATTAATAATAATAAATCGACATTGATATTACAATACCAATCAAATCGACAAATGTCCCGCTCTAACAGTCGATGCTTTTTTGCGTTGATCACAAATGTGTCAATTTTTTTTTTTTGCCAAAATTAAACCAAAAAGAGAAACATCTGGAACCTGAAACCAAAAAACATGTTTAAAATTACTTTTTTTATCTCTGTTTCGTGGAATTTAATCTCAACTTGGAAGGCGGGAAAGTTTGGGCACTGACATTTTCTCTCCCAGTTTCGACAGGTTATCTAAGCTGATAACTTTTCGTATCTAAGTTTTTGTTTTTCGGCATTTTAATTTCAGTTTTCAAGCCTCTTTCTAACTTTGCACACTCTTACTCTTAGATTAAATATGGAAATTAGTCGGAAGCGTAGCAGGCACAAAAACGTAATTCAAATTTGAAGTTGAAAATTAATCCGCGTAGCAATCAGAAGTTGAGGATCAGCAAAGCCTTTTGAACATTGCTTAGAAAGGAAGGATGTTTCATTAACCCGTGCAATTATAATTCGGAAGAGCGAGTGAATTATTTTAGAAACTTCAGATATTCGGTTACTATGAAAATGTCTTCCTGCACTTTTCTACTTATTTTTCTCAGTTTAAATTTGACATAAAGTCGGTTTAGTGTCCGTTCAAACTCATACAATTTCACTCCTGACACTGCTTGTTATTTACCCTTTTATCTATTGCATTTGCGGCTGGGGAATTGATCACCAACGGAAACGGAATTGAGGAAATAATAGTCATACAAGCTATGTTATAAACTATATAGATCAACCTTGCAAACAGATTTATACGGACTACAGCACTCAGTAGTGTACAGTGTACAGTTTAGAATATGAGTCAGCCCATTGACATCAGCGTTTGATTTTGTATGTACACTATTGTACATGAATAAGCAGTTGGAATCGCTCTTCGGGGAGCGATCATAATTATTTCTATTGATTCGACAGAAGTTGATAGCTTTGAACTATCGGAAGAACGAAATCACCTCCACAATGGCTTTTGTTGATTTCTATAGCCATATATTATATATATAGGCGCTGAATGATTATATAGAATTAATTAGAGATTATATAATTAATTTTCTTTTGAGGTAGACGGAAAGGAACTAGTTTCTTGTTGACAACTGACTGAGATGACTGAGATCGCACTAATCTGCAAGATAAACCGGCATTGCATTGGCCACTGATAAAGATCAGATAAGGTAAATGCGACTCTAGATATTCCTTATTTTAATATTTATTTGTTTAGCAAAACCCTGAGGCAAGATGAATTCATTTCTCGTTTATCTTCAACTATAGCACTAATCAACTGAAGCCGTATGTTGTTTTCGATCTAGATAGTGTTGTGGCTAGATAGACCTTCAATTGAAAATATTGACGCAGAAAGCAAACAGACCAAACATATTTACCCAGAAAAACTTTTAATTTCAAAGTCCTCTATAAAGGTCAGATGTAATTCTAAATGTCTTTACTGAATACTGCTATCTTTGTTATTTGTTTGTTTTGCCGCCAAAGCCTCTCTCAAAATATATTCGTTGAGGTAATATACCGTCGTATTGCTAGATTCAATGATGGTCGGGTATAAACCGAAGCCGTTGAAAGCCCTAAGAGAACTGGCTGAAATGTGACGGATTATATCTCACCAAAAAAGCAGGTATAATTTTCTAAGAAATAGAAATATATATAATATATGGAAGTTCGACTTAGAGTGACGTCACATTTATTTTCCGAGTAGTCAAGGTGTCCAACACTTCGAAATTCGTGTTGTTATATGGAAGTGCTGTATCCGCAGGTAATCGGAAAACTCGGCAGTAAACCAAACGCAGTTTCTTCAGTATGATAATACGTACATCAAAGGTCGGTCCGCTTTCCATTAAATCTAGAAGTCAGTAAAATAGCATGTGGGATCATGCGAGTTTATGTGGGATTTCACAAAATTGGAAAATATAATAGTTGGTATGGGACATCTGCTCAATTCAAATCTTGTGAATTCACAAGAATTGTCATTTAAGTAAGCCGACTAGTAAAACGTAGCTTTAGGCTAGAAGTGGTCGTGTTTCGGGGGCGTGATATGAGCTTTGGAGCGATTTAATCCATAACTCTACAGAAAAGATTCGGTGCCGTTAGAATACTATGTTTAATTAGCTCATAGCATATAATTTACCGCTACTTTGCTTAGCTCTTATTAGATCTTATTATGATAACCTGTAATTATGTGGCTTTTTCTTAAGTTAAAAAATTAACCATAAATCGCTCCAAAACCCATATCAGATCCCAAGACACTATCAAACACTTACGTTAAAAATTACAACTGTCGTGAATTCACCACAATTTGAGCGGAAAATGTGATCATATTTCATACAAAGTCTTAATGTTTGCAATTTAAAGCTGTCACGGGTTTAACGTGCTCAATGCTTAGTGATGGGTAAAATACTAAAACATGAAATTGAAAACTTTATAATAACTGCAGTAATTTTAAAGTTCTAATTTACAAAGTCTTTTATATTTCCGTATATCGTATACCGTGAAATTCCATACAAACCTCTATATCTTTCTTATATTCTCTACACTACACATGGGGTCTGGTTGGCCTAGCTGACATGTACCTATGTGTTGAACTGAAACGGTAACTGGCCCGTCCTGTGTATTTGGAATTGCGCTAGATTGAACATGGTAGTTGACTAAAAATAATAGGTGAATGTGCATTTGGGTCATGTATAAATATAGGACTATACATAAGACTATGGAAAGAGTATTTATAAGACAATGTACAAGGCTATATGAATGTAACGGCTTCTAGCATTATATAAAGGATCTTTATAAGGCAATGTGTATGACTACGTATAACACTACGTATAAGACTATGTATAAGGCTGCGCATAAGACTATAAATAAGGTAGATATAACGCTCGCTCTGATTGGTTAACAGATGATAAATGAGTGTTTATCAGTATCAGAGGATAATTTATCGTCGTCAATAACAACAACAACAACAACAACAACAACAACAACAACAACAACAACAAAAAGGCAATATAAAACGGTTGCTTGTGTCTATAAACTATGATATAAACACGCCGAAAGTTGTGGAGCACTCGATACTTCTCTCGTGGTCTACAACTTCAGGCGTGTTTATATCACAGTTTATAGACACAAGCAGCCGTTTTATATTGCTTAAGTATAACACTAGGTATACAACTATGTATATCGCTAGGTATAAAACTACGTATAAGATTATGTATAAGACTAGGTGTAACACTAGGTATAAAACAAGATAAAACTACGTATTTGACTACGTATAAGATTATTTTTCCCATGCCATGAAAAGTACAACCAATCAGAAGGCTTGAAAGCCGTTGCATATTATAGGAAAATTCAATGCCTGACGAGGGAATTCCATGCACGTTAAATTTCACGCGAAAAACGATATTGCACGAATCGCGAAGCGATGATGGTAGGAAAAGGCAGGCGATATGATGATCAGCTATCAAGGAACGTGGATGGTTACAATTGGGGAATAATAAAACGAATTACGAATTCCTAATTTAATTTCGGTCCAGGTTTGTCCAGTTCTGGCCCCTGGACTAGGTCCAGGTCAGACATTAAACACGTTTAGCCCATTCACTGTCAAGTTTGTGTTTCTTGTCTTACTTACCGTTTCACAAAATTTAGCTTATACATAACCGTTCTGTCATTTCAGGTTTTCCTCTTGAGCTTGCAACTTGTGTTTAATGTGAAGGCTTTTATAATAAATAATAATAAAAATAATAAATTAATAAATATCTTATATAGCGCAAATTAACATAGAAATATGATCAAATGCGCTCTATGTTACAAAAACTCTAAAAATTATCGAGAAAAATCTACAATTTACCAATAATAAAACCTATATACTAATATACCTATAAAACTATTGGTGTAAATAAAATGTAAAATTGTTCACTTCTCGGATACTTGATAGAAGCATGTTCCAGAGCGTAGGGGCAGCAGCTTTTTCTGTCGTGACTTGAGAGCATGCGCATTACCGTGACATAACGCCTTTGTGTCAAGACAGGTGGAGATGATAAGAGGTTTGAATATGAACCGAGGTGCCGGGAGAGAATAGTTTTAAATTATTTAGTCTTAACCGTAGGAAGAAACATGACTTGTCGGCTCCAAATACACGAATAACCCGAGGGCAAAGCTTTACTGGGATTATTGGAGGTTTTACAAGTTCGTGTTTTCTCTGACAGAACAAAAACAACAGTCTCCGCTCAACATACCTGATATTTAAATGTAGTGTCGCTGCAAAATACTGCAATGAAACTTAGAGACATAATATATATCATATCTGGCAGAGCACAGCAGGTCGCGTCTTTCTTGCACAGCAAGGTAGCGTCCAACAATGGACAAAATCATCTGCTGTGATTCAAAGCAAAACGAGGGCCATTTATAATAGACGCGCTTGCAACGCATCGGCCGTGCTTCCTCGCAGCAGGATTCCCTCACTCGGAAAACGGTGCGATCTGCAAACTACAGAAAGATGCCGCTTAGTGTCGAACGGTTGATTATGGGTACAAACTTATTCTGCATTGGACAATAAAGAAAGCAAGAATCTTGTGCCAGTTCATATCTTATAGAGTAAAAAGTCTAAACACCTATACTTCAGTGCGTTACATGTTTCTAGCACAGTATGAGCACACGGAATGAGAGGGTTATTCAGATTATTGAAATTTCAGCACGATCTTTGGAGCCTTGAACACCTCCCTCCTCAGATGAAGTTTTGTCGCCAGGATAACAACAATGGTTGTCCAAACGCCCTCGAAGCGGTTTTAACCGCTGTTCTTTTCTCCGGAACAAGAAGCGGAAAATCCGATCCAACAAACTCGAATTGACTGGCTTTAACCTTCGCTCCTTGCTTACTTTAGATTCCAGAGCCGCTTCGTTAGAAATACTTTATTTATCAATATGTGGAATTCATTTATTAGGTCGTGTTTGTTTTGCAGAGCACATTTGTCACGTTTCCTGGTTTAGAAACTGAATGGATAACAGTTGTTACGTAAAGCCGACATGTAGATATGCTAAGTTGTTATTTCCAATTCTGGTCTTTTCCCCTCGGCACTTCCTTGGTGTCAAACATCTGAGGATTTTGTAACACTTTTTGCTCATTAATATTCTGCCTTTCTGGTGAGTGGATTTGCCTGCCCTAATTAGCATTTATGTTCAGTTTTTTCAGCAAGAGAAAAGCTGGGGGGAGCATTGGTGTTATGTTTTAACTCGATTGGCTTCAAAACTAGAATTAGATTCATCAAAAGAAGAAATAAATTCTAATGAAACCACAAAATAGAGCCATTGGCATTGTTTTTTGTCGGTCGCATTCGTATATTTACACAACTAATAACGAATATTGCTAGAGCATGGTTTCAATTATCTGTCGCTAAAGAAAACTTCAACACGTTAATCTTATAATATTTTGAGAAGAAAAACAGACGAAATTAGGGGTTGGACATTTTAAATTGCCGTGGCAGTTGCCGGTAAATAGCGACCTTTCTGGCAGTTCCCGCGGTGTTTATTTTGTATAGATTGGTGGAAGTGTTTTGTAACCTGGGCAACTGCGAAAGGACCTGCACCTGTCGAACCGTATTGTTTTTCAAAATTAAGTCCATTGAATGACTTGGAAGGATTTCCACGAGTCCACGCACCACGATAAGTTTGAACGGTGTTGTTGAAAAGACGTGATAATTATTTCAAGAGAACCGTTTGAAAGTCACGTATTGTCAAGCCACTTGAGTGGGATTTAGATTTTTGGCGCTAAGGTAAAGTATAAAGAGTTACGGGTTAGGAAATCAAATCTGGACGTTTAGCCAAAGAGGCGCACTTTGATAGAAAAATAATAGCTTTATACGTATAAAACCAACAATGAAGACTTGAACTGACTTATTAGTTCCAGGCTTATCTCGTGTGCCTTCAAAGTATCGGCAGAATTACAATTCTCGCAACCTTTGAGCGTTTGCCTTGATAGCAAATTGCACAACTTCAGAAGGCAGGTTTGGATTTTGAGTTTATGAAAACACTGACTATTAATAGCACTCGATTGTGGTCAGTTGTATGGATTACAACGAAACAAAATAGGTCCACATCTGACAGCGGCTTTGAGCCAACAGTATGTTGTACTTGTAGGATTATCTATTTACCGCCAGAAAATTTGATGAGTTGTATTTTTTCAGTCCACTGTAGATTGAGGTTGAGGGAAGAAAACACGAGGTCTGTGTGGATGGAAAAGGAGTTGATGCAGCAATTCTAAAGAAGTTGATAAGAAATGGAAAATTCTACAAGAGATTGTCAGCAAAGGCATCTACCACCAAGGAGTAAATTCAACGATGAAGAATCTACTGCCGTTTTGAGATTAATCGTCGAGCAGGAAAGGCTATTGAAAAATGCTAATATAAGTCCAGTACTGAATATAAACGCGGATAAATTGAAGCGATTGCCACCACTTAGTGCTGGAGAGAAACATGAACTTGCAAGTTCTGGTTATGAGAACAAGACTGAGAACAAGAAATCGAACTCGAGTGAGGATATATTTATTCATAAGCCAATTTTGATGAAAGTGAAAGATAAGAAGGGTCTGTGCGCTTCTGCTGAGTTCACAAGCTTGGGGAAGACAAAAGTTCCTGATATTTTCCACACGCCTAAATTAGTTCGGCCGCGTGAGCGCGAGAGACCCCGAGCAGCTAAGAGAAGTCTCTCTCGCTCAAGTAGCAATCCTCTACCAGACAGACCCGACTCGGCGACAAGTGCCCACTCAGATCCGACTCCTGAACGCCCCTCGAACCCTGTTGCCAAATTTGAACTTGAAAGACATTCAAGTTTCGAAGTTACGCGACCGTCCAGCGATACGGAATGGGAAGAAGAGCTAATGTTTTCAAGAACACACCATTCGTGATAGATACAATTTTGGATCAGGGATTGACAACAGCTTTAATATAGCGCGCTAGTCACAAATATTTGCGAACCTGCCAAGGGTAAGTTCAGTTCGCGACGTGATTGCTTTAATTCTCGTATCTACGACAAAGACGTCGCCAATGGCTTTTTTCAATGACCACCCGACTACGTCATTTACATCCTCAGAAACCCAGCAGCGGTCCGCCCGGAGAGAGAAAGGCGGGAAAGAAGACAAAAAGAAGGCTTTGTCTTTCCCTCACCTTTTCATTTTCCCCTTTTTCTCGCCCGGCGGACTACTCCTGGGTTTCCAAGGATACGACATCTGCATTGTTCTTGTCAGTAGGACAAGTATTAAGCATTCGGAGCTGCGGTAATTTTGCCTGCGTTTGTTTCAATATCACGAACCAGATTAAACTTACCACAAACATGCTTGTGAAACAGACACCAATCAAATGGTCTAATATAATGATAGTCATTACAGAATCATAAAACTGAGTTGAGTTGAATTGAATCCGTCAACGACGTCTCTTTTCACTTTTTGTAGAGCATTATTAAATCTTTGAATATCTTAAGATATCTCACGGAAACTAATCAGTTTGTTTTGAGATTTTGACAATAATGGGTGTCAGTCTCTGGTTCCCTGAATATTTATTTCCTGCAAAGCATAATATTCTTAGCTTCTCCAGAAAAAGTTTGAATCAACGATTTCTAAAATACTAAGGAAAATATAATTTACAGACAATATCTCCTTTCGTGGTAGCTAGTGTCATAATCACAAAAATATTATGATAAATTGACTTCACCTGAGATTTCTGACGCACAAAAACAAACAACATTTATACACATGAAGTATATTATTTAATATATAAAGTCCTTTATTATACGAATATAGAAAAAATCTACTAAGGAAAAAGCTTATCGTCAGTGCAATGATATATCATATATTTAATCGTCAATGTGGATCTGTTTGTAGTATCGTTTGCGACCGACTGACGTCAGTACTTGATAAGAAAATATCTCTCGACAATGATCCAAGAATAATTCAAAAATATCAAATATAGCAAAGACGTCAGCATTCTAAAATTAATATAGTTTTCTACAGAAAAAGCTGAGGCAACTTGAATTAAGAAAAACTCGATAATTGACAAATTTACGATGGCTTTGCACGTTTTTCGTCATCAAATGGTGAATCCACAACCAAAGTTTGACCATATTAAGAGTGCATACCACAGAAACCTGTCGTACAAATTGAAACTGAAATAGAACTGAAAGACTAAAACAAACATACCAGCTTCTTAGAGCGATAAACTTAGCTTGGGCAACCATTTTGTGAAAGTGCGCGCGTGCAGCAGTGAACTTGACCTGCAATGGTGGTACGTACAGTGATGGCGCAAGAAACTGTGGTCTTATTCAATTGTTCACAACGGTTTTACGGCAGTCAGAAAACGACAATACGACGATAGGTTGTAAGAAATAATAATAAATACCCTAGTGAATTGTTGTTGCGGTGTTTCCTTGTTTTTCAAAAATGTCTATATCAAAAAGCATTAGCGATATTTTTCTAGGGTTAGGGTTAGGGTTAGGACGGAGGTGAATGTTGGAGTCATTTAGTCGAAAAAGTGTTGTCACTTTTCACCTTATTCTGCAACATTTATTACAAGACAATTGTTATATGTGTTGCAGAATAAGGTGATTGAAATGAAAACAGTCTTTTGACTAAAAACAAATGCACATATTTTCCGATGGACTGTACGGGATCCTACGCGAACTGTTTGCGTTAATGGAAATACATTTTATGGGCTTGTTTCTGATATGTTGCCGACGGTTCGCAAACAAGACGTGGAGAGAGAGCCAATTCTATCTTTACGTCTCGTTTGTGACTGTCTGTGGCGTGATGATCGCAAACAGTTTGTGTTCTTTCACAAACAGCCCATTTGCGACATGTAACGTCTATATGGAAAAAAAACTTATTCGTACTTTACTAGTTCTCAGAACCGCTATTTGCATTTGGTATTATCAGTGGTCCGTCGGATGGGACTAGAGGTGGAGTTGGAGAACAATACTTGAAGGATTCGTGGGGGTAGGGGTGAGGTGTATATGCCCTACCTTTTCTCACAAAACCTATCATAATGTAATATAAAAAACTTGAATATAATGTCCCAAACGTATTGTCCTTTTCCGTTTATATAAAGTTGTGAACGCATGTATGTATTAAAATCGTCTCTAGGTATACACGGACGGGTGAAATTTGTCAAGACAACTTAGCTCTACGTGGGGAGGGTTGGGACATGTTTGTCAAATACCTAAATTCCGCAGTATATTTATAAAGGACTATCTTTTTAGAATTTGAATTGGAATTAATCCTTTTTGAAAAGGGGCCCCAGCGTGCAGCAAGAAACGAGTGTCGATAATTATGATCGAAGGAATTTCGTATTAATAAAGTCAATATATTTGTTTACAAAGGTCGACACCGATGAACGACAAATTAAACACAGATCATTATATGATGCAGCCTTCCAACGCGCACGGAAATAATTGTGATTTTTTTTTTTGCGTCAGATTAACATAAGAAGTAAAACCCGATTTAAAAACAGAGTGTAGAACTGTTTGAACATATTATCAGTTTTAATGTTCTTATTAGTTGTTATAAATATCTCTGCATGCGAACGAAAATAATGTCAACCTAAATAATCAAACAAGAATATCGTCTGTTCGGAACATTCGAATGATTAAGGGTCTAGATCATTCTCGACTCTCACTTCTTCCACAAGCCAACAACACAAAAATAACAAAACTGAAGTGTGTTTAATATTTTCATTGCAGTCCAATTAAAAAATTTTGCCAAAAGTTTCGTGAATGAAAAAACTTCAGACAACAGATTACTCAGATCATCGGTGAAAACATTATTTGCGTTCAACTCTATTCAAATACTTACAATTCGATCGAACTGGTTAAGAAAAAATTGTGAGATAAAATGAATAGAAACTTCTAGATGTTATCAGGGTCCTGTAGGCTTAGTTCCGGATATATATTTTATATCTAGAGAAATCGGAGATATTTAGAAAATAGAGATGTTTAGAAAATTATATTTTGCATTTTGTTGTCAGAGAAATTTGATGCATTTTATGTTTCTTTCAACGTTTTCAGTTTCTGTAATAGAAACATACTTTGACTGACTGTGAACTCTTTGCAAAGTCGTATTGTCACTGGAGTTAATTTCAAACAATTTTATATTTTGTTGAGATAGTTTTCAGAGTTTACAAGGCTATAAATAATTAGCATATACCAAACTAGTGAATAGTGTTTTTCGCGCGATCTGATTGGTTCCCTATCTTGGAATATCTAGTAATTATTCACCGAAGTGGAGGTGAATATCCTGGGCTTTCACCGACACTGAGGTGAATAATTATGT
>JANVCJ010089895.1:0-10457 GCA_026413505.1 Epizoanthus ramosus
GACATGGCATGTAGTTTACATCAGAGGATGTTAGTGCCCCAACCAGAAGGCTGCCTAGCTGCACCTTCTTTTGGCTTGGAGTTGCTCCCCTCACTCCATAGGCCATGCACAGTTTCAATAATTGGTCTTTGACATACACCCGCATTAATCCAGACAACCCATGCTTGTTGAAATATCCCACAAGCTGACAGTGGCTCACCCTCTTACCAGGGCTCCGATCCTCGATAATTTTCGAGAATTCAACAGCATCCTTCCTCTCTGCTGCAACTTGCTGTCGCTGCAGAACGCGTTTCCTGTGCTCTGCAGACTTTTTGAGATGAAATGCTCGTCTAAAGTCCTTCAAGAACTGGCCAGCCCCCATCCTCATGTATCTTGTGATAACACCTTTGAACATTTCGTCAACCAGCACCTAAATAAAGACAGGGTACAAGTATTTACCATATATATAAGCTTGCACCTATAGTTGTGTGTGGAAGGGATATAACTAATTACTATATTTACATTCATTTGTTCAAAATCCAGAAAATATATTCTGTAATAAATAAATGTAAAATATTTTTTGTAACGTTTTGTAAGAAAAACTATTACCTGGTAAATAAGTAAATTGAAAAAAAAATGAACAGTAAAACTAATTTTTTTATTAGTAACTGTTGTTTTTTTTTTGTAAAATTTTGTAAACCAAATTAGCCATTATTTTTATAATACTTATTTGAACTGATTACTGAACTGTGTGTTCTTTATTCTCTTCTCAAGAAAGTTGAAAGACATAATGTCAACTGCCAAAATTGATATAAAGATTAATTCTAATTAAGCCACCTGAACTTCTAATAAGTCCCCCTGCTTACAATAAGCCGGCCCCCAGTCCAGGAGCACTACTGAAAATAAATATATATAAGCCCCTGGGGTGCTAAATAGAGAAACTTAAGGCTTTAATGTCTATCAATTATATACCCTTTGGTTGCTGGATACCTTCTTCCCCTACATTTTTTATACCCTAAGCACCTGGGGACCAATTAATATAATGCATGCAGGGTGTGCATGTGTACGCCTCCCAGAATTTTTATTTACTTACTTTCTTGTCAGATTCTGCTTCCTCAAAAATTGAACTCCATGCTGTCTGGAGCTCCTGATTACCCAGGGCTGCAGCTAGTGTGTCATCAACTATGTCACTCTTGTTGGTGCCTCTCAGCCTCTGAACATTTAGGTGGGCTACCCGCAGTGACTCCAAAGACACAAAGAACTTGAAAACTGCATCACTAACATGGAGCAGACCCCGCTTACGGTACTGCCGATCCTCAGTGACTTGTAGAGTTCCTGGAAACTCAGTGTTCTCCTCCAGCCATGCATGCTGTACAATTGCATGCTCATTTAAGAGCTCACACCTGGCATGTGCAGCATGCACATTCTGACGGGTGTCAGAGTTCATGGAGAACATGTTCCTCCGCACATACTTCCTTGCTTGCTCCAGTTCTTTCTTAATTGCCCATCCACCAACATGCCGGATTTTGGCCTTGCCCTCAATTGGCATCTGTTCAACATCTAAAACAACTTCCTGTGTCTCATGCTCCCTTTCGATGGTGTCTGCCACCCTATGTACAAACATCTCAAAGAGACTCATGCACACATCTGATACAATGGAATGATTGGCATCGGAAAGTGTCTGTACTTTAAAAAGAGCCCTGGCCTCCCTCTTCAGATCAACAGACTCAATGATCCTCATATAAAGTTTGCCGGTAGACTTTGTCAGGTCTTTCCTTGAAATGTAGATGTCATTTGGATTTTCTGTCAAGTGGTCGCAGAATAAATCAAAGATTTTAGACCATTGAATAGCCACAAACATACCAAAGTCTCCAATGTGTGAATTAAGTACTGTATAGATGCTGTCATTATTTCGTATGGCAAAGGGATCATCCGAAGTATCGGGAATTAGCAGATTTCGCAGTAACTCTTCAGTGGTCGCACTGCCTGGGGGCTCGATCAACTCCGTTTCTTTATCCTCGAGCAACAGAAATACTGTCTCCAGGTCAACAATTACACTGTCACTGTCCTGCTCAAAAAATGAGGAAACAAGTCCTTCGGGATACTTCTCCATAGCAAGCGACTCGGGTGCATCCGCATCACCTTCCAAAATCTCCCCAACATCGCCTGGTTTAAAGTAACTGCCTGGTAACTGCAATGAACAGCAGCAGGAGTGGTCGGCCAACTCATCTGTGTTATGGTCACATACTGTCACAGCTTCCTGCGGTTGCTTCAACAGATGGCTGGGCTTGAAATGCAAGAGCTGCAGGGTATCTTCGTTTCGCACACGCGACGCAGCCACGTAAATCAACCCTGGCACAAACTCTTTTGAACAGTGGACCACAGCACTTTCAAGAGTTAGTCCTTGCGTTTTATGGCATGTGCTTGCATAAAACAACACAACTGGAAACTGGGTACGACTGCCAACTATTCGTCCACACCGATCTCGTTTCGACCACGTCTCTTTCTTCAATTTCACCTTCTCTCCATCACCCACTTCGACCTCCATCAGTCCATCTTCTGTCATTCCAAGAAATACGCCAGTGCTACCGTTTCTGATTTTATCAGAAATGTTATAAACCACCATCACTTTCACGTTGGGTTTTAACAGAAGCTTCTCATCAGCTGGGCAACTGATTCCTGCCACGTTCCCCTGATCTGTACATTCAAACACCAATGCTTTAGCAGCAAGCCTAAACAGGGTGTCCAAGTTGTGCATCTGCACAGCAAGCTTTGTAAAATATATGTGGACCGGGTCGTGTATTTCCGCAAGTGGCCTGCTCAACGACCTCAAAAAATCAGCGCATTCTTCGGTGCATTTGCCTAATCTAAGTTGGCAAAGCGACTCGGTGAAGTGGGAGTTCGCTGACTGCTGTCTCATCAGTTTCTTTAATTCAAATCGGTGAGAAATGGTTCTCCGGAAAAGATCAGACTCGTACAGCATTTGCCCATCATCGAACATGTTGGGGACTGGCCTCAGCTGAAGAAATTCTCCGATCAAAATGATCTATTTGCCCCCAAATGGCTTCGAAGTAGACATCCCTTCACTGACACTGTCACTTCCACTGTCACTACTGTCACTGTGGCTGAAGTCAGGATCGAGCTCGTGGTGGATGGCATTCACAAGTTCGAATGTTCTCTTACTGGACATCCCAGCCTCGTCCCACACAATCGTATCTGCTTTCAAGATTTCTTGCATGCAGTGCACTGTTGAAGTTGCTCGCTCAACAACCATCTTGGATGGCATGTCAGCAGTTTGCAGGGAATGGACAGTAATCGGACTGAATCCTCGTCATACACAGAACATGCAATGCCACTGGAACAAACAACAATAACTTTCCCGCTCACTTTCTGGGTTCTATTTTGGTCGTCACGCTCCGATCTCTGCATGCACGAGTCGACGGATTAGACGGTTGACGGATTGTCAGCGTTCTCGCCCCTGATTGGTTTGTCGATACAATGGCGACGGTCTCCTGGGAGGTTGTTTGCCCCTTTGCCCTCCCCACTCGGATATAATTTTGTAAGCGACGGTTGGTTCCGTTGCAAGGCTGATCGTACGGCGAGTGGTCATTTCTAGCCAAGGGTGAACGAATTGGCGATTTCTGGACTTATAAATCGAGTGGAGATGTCAGGTAAGGATTAGAGACGTTCTAAATTTCATAGAGAAGTGGTATTTGGAAGAAAATTTGAGTGATTTTAAATTTCGGGATATTTATGACCGCCGGAGCTGAAGGCACTAATCCGCGAGTGTGCTACCTTTAAACTTTCTTCTTCTCTCCTAATTTTTTTGCGCGTTACACCTCAAATCCCGCTTAAATCTCTCCCACAGACTCAAGGAAGACCACAGATCACCACCAGGCAGAATGAAGATATTTTATTGCATTTCAGAACATTTAGGGGAAATTTTAAATTTCCCATATATTTGCTTAAATGACGGTTCCCATACATTTGCTTATAATTCGACGGCTCCCCATACATTTGCTCAAAATACGATCCTATAGCTTGGGCTACCTGTGGCTGTACATATACAAAGCCTTAGCCAAACGGACTCGCAAGTTGAAGGAAGTCAACACAAGCTCAGTTCTGTGATAAATGCGAGTTTACTTTTGGTAACAAAGTTGTCAGGAGACAGCGGTCAGCAGCGATCATTCAATGGCTTGTTTGGTGGCGACATCACTTCACTTGGTGGCGACTTAACTGGTGGCGACTTCACTTGGTGGCGACATAACCGGATACCCCGCGCAGAGAGCCCGACAAAATGAAAGAAAAATATAGTTCTCGAAATATGATCCCCACATTATAATTGAAGGATCCATGGCCGGGATCGGTTTTTAAACCAATTAAAATTAAATAGTACCCGTATACATGTATATTCATGACAAACAAAAAATTCCGGTCAAAAGCCTGGAATGTCCAAAAATAAAACAATCCGAAAATTTTGAGCGCACGAAATGTTTACAGGGCTGGATCAAACCGCTAACTTGCTTCTCAGCTTCAGGCGCGACCAACCCATATCAAGGTCAATATACGCTAAAATATACTTAATGCGTTTAATTAAATATTTTATTTATCAAGCTGATTCAAATTAGGTTCTGCATGCTTTTTTAAATCATAAAATTGTGTTCACTTCATCACTGGAAATGTGGTGAATCCTAGCTAAATGGTTTTTTTATTTAGTAATTAGTGGTACCGAAAAACAGTACAAACTTTCACAGACTTTTCCGAGTATCAAGTCCAATTTCTTTTTTGTAAATATACCGCTGAAGCTGACGAGCATTATATCTTTTGGCCGGAAAGCAAATCCCAGTGCGAATATCACTTCCTACAAAATTTAGCAAAAGTTTAATAAATTGCTCTATTTCGAAAGCTAATACTAGATGTATTTAGTTGCCATGGTAACAGTATGGTATCCTATGGCAGAATAAAAATATACCTTTCTGGTATTTCGGGCTCTCACTAGCCTGCGTAGCAAGCGCAAAGGGAAGAGAAGGGAAGGGAAGGGAAGGGAAAGAGGAGGAGGGGGAAAAGACGGAAGAAGAGGCTTGCTACGCAGGCTAGGCTCTCACTGGTTCAAGTTCAATCCTCGTTTCAACAAGACACAGCCTGACGGTTTACGGTCGGTTAAGCCCATTGAGACTCTCTGATCTTACTTTTACTGAACAGAAACAACAGCAAATTAGTTATATTTCAAGTAAAACCACATATTCCTTCCAAAACAGACTACAACAATTGTATGTTTCTAGTAAGAACCACTTGTAATATTCACATTCAAAAACAGAATCAACAACAGTCTTACATTTCAAGTAAAAACCACACATTCCTTCCAGAGCACAAACAACAACAATTTTATCTTTCAAGTAAATATATTATAACGGGATTTATAAAATTGATAGTATTGCTAACTTATGATACAGGAAAAAATACTTTTCAGCAGTCTTTTTTTCTTATTTTAAATTATGTCCTAATTGCCAACTGAAGAAGGGAAGAAGTGAAGAACTATAGTTCTTGTGAATGTATTTATAAAGAATTATTTCGTTTTAGAATGCTCTCTAGCTCTAGACGTTTCGGTCTAATTATGGAGATGACCTGTGAGACGTTCATTGTGAAAGCAGGCTAGTTTATCGCTATTAATTAGAAAGATACTAAAAAATGTTATTTTTTATTTATATTAGTCGATCGCGAAAACTATTTTGTTGTGGATTGTAACTGATAGGATTAGTGTTACTTTCAACTTGGACTGGAGCATTCCAAATTGGCAATAAATTCGCGCCGATAAAAATAAAACAATTCTATATAATAGTGTCAGAGAACATTTTAAAAAATATTAAAATTCCGGATATATTTGGAGTGCTTTTGTTGTTTGCTCCTACCAGTTATGTCACATTACACACAATAAAACTGACAACGCTAGAACTAAAATGAAATGAATTTTTCAAATTTATTCAATTACTGAAATTTAAGAGTCCGAATGTGTTCAGCTTCTCATTTATTATTTGAAAAATTAAATAAAAAATATCAAGTTTCAAACCGATTAATCTACTGGTGTCGAGATGAGCACTTATATTGAAAAGAGACAATGGGGAGTTACTGTCAAATGTGGAAGAGAGAGTGAATGAGGATCTGTCTCCCACTGACAGATTATGGCCGACTTTGCCCATATTTTCAAGAGCGGAAAGTGATAAAAGAAATTTCAGACGGTTTAAATTGAAGCTGGGCAGCTGCGCAAACAAGTATGTTTTAGAGAAGAAACCCAAATTAATTGCTTGATAAGAAAAAAGAAAAAGGCTGGAGAATTATAATTGCCATTTCTACACGACACTGCTTAAGAAAACAGACACGAAAAGGATCGAATTCGCAAAGAAATTCATCGCGCGTGAGGGAATTGTTGATGAACCAATTTCATTGGAGTCTATCTGCTCCGAACTCGGATTTCAAACTTGAAAGTGAGAAAACTATGAAAAGCGCGCAGGTGGCAGCAACAGTTTATATGCACAACACTGCAATTACAGCATAAATCAGTACACAATGCAAATGAGTGGAAAGCCGGATAGAACTGCCAACGCTGCAAAGAACTTATATGATTGCAGAGAACCAGTTCATCATTAGGACTTGACAAGCTTATACCGGGTTTAAGAGAACAGGAGTGTTCAGCTTCAGTAGTTTTTCATCAGCACTAGTCTGACCTGGAAGAAAGTCCATCCGAGCACTTGAACTTTAGATTCGGAGGCGTTTACTGAACAAGAGCATAATCAAGCATTGAAATCATCTCAATTTCCAATATTGAAGACGACGAATGAGAGTGAGATCAGAAGCTGGTGATGCATATTTTGAACATCAAGTATTCAATATTCACATTGTGAAGTGACTGTATATTAGTCAACTTATCTTGGCGATATTGTAACCGCATCGTCTCAACATCAGAACTATACAGTCCGGTGTTTTGCAACATCTCGCGTTTTTGTGCTGAAAAAACTGCTGGATTCTGACTCCAAGAATATTTGGGAATTTGAGGGTAATCACATATAATATCGTGTCATCGGGTACGATCGATCAAGATCAGAGATAGGGCGACAGTGATAACTTGCCGTATCCATCCCAGTGTATCAGAACCGAGCAATTAACAGCAGTTAAAACCGTCACGGTAATCAGTTCTTTTTGCGCAAAAAAACGGTGGACTTATCGTAAGGGAGTGCTCGCTTATATCTTAAAGCAAAACCGTAAGTTTTATCACTGAATAACATTTTTAAAAACTCTAACTCTAAGCAGTTATCACTCGTCTTGGATTGCAAGATTAGACAATATTTCGAAATTTTAAAAATATAAATTCAACTAACAGTGCTTTATAAAAAGACAAACAAAGAAAGGAAACAACTGGGTGTTACTTGACATTGTATACATACACATTTCTGAAACCGATAATGAGAAGAAGAGAACATTCACAAAATTAAATATATACGGCGGTATATGTTCAGTTGGAGATGGCTCTTTGAAACTGAAGCACTGCTTTCAGATGGATGTGGATAAGATAAATAGAGCCAGATCTTAAAAAGCTCGACTCTACAGTTGCATATTGGCCAATATATCTGACCGAGTAATTAAACATAAAACTGACATTTTGCAGTTATGACCGATGGAGTTAGATTTGCAACTGCTCGCAGTTTCAAACTATCTGTTCTTCCAAAGCTGGGAACTGTTAGGGGGATTTTTACGCCTGTGAGAATGGCCGAAGATTTTGAAGACGAAACGGCCAAATTTGAAACTCTTCAAGAGGTTATGGAAGAGAGAATGATCCGGGAACAGTCTATCCTGTCCTCAAGTCCGCACAAGCAAGTCGCGAATGCCGTGAAATACGCACGAGCCATGAACACAAGTCTGGCTATGGGTCTTGAGAAAGAACTTAAACTTGTGTACAGTGAGTTTGAGCAAGAGTTTCGCCGAATAATTGAGATGCAAAACGAGATTTTACGCGAATACCCGGAAATGTTCTCAGCAGAAGTGCGTGGTTTCACGAGAAAGCAGTTTCGGCGCCATTTAAGCGAGACTTTCGAGCTAAAACGACGCGCCCAGGAACTTGAAAGAACCAAAACACAGCTGTCCCTGCCAGTTGTGGGCACATCGACTGGATCTGGCGTCCGGCGGAGCAGGATTGGAACAAGAGGAGATGTTAGTCGCTGGGCCTCGTCGTCACCATGGAAACACGATGGCAATGTAGTGTATCTCCCACCAATTTAAACGAATTACATTTAAGGCTCGGACACACGGTGCAACATTGCATGCAATCCGTTGCGCAATCATGGAAGAATTGCATCGTGTGTCACCCTTTGCAATGGATTGCGCACGATATTGCAGAAGTATAGGATCGGATTCTACTTCAGCAACATTGCGCGCAAAGATTTAACCGTGTGGCCTCTGATCTCAACAGATTGCACGCAATGTTGCAGAGGGTGGCCACACGTACTTAAACAATTGCGCAACGGATTGCATGCAATGTTCCACCGTGTGTCCGGGCCTTTAGATTTACAGATCTGTCCGCCCTTGTGTTGGAGCACAAAATAACTGACGCTTTGTTGATTGTGTCAGCATTTTGTGGAGCAATGCAATATAGGAGTTGAGCATCCTTTATTCATCCCTTTTCAAGCATTCAGTCTCTGCTTTCAGCATTCTTTTGCATTCAGCAAGAGGACTGAGGAGAAAGTGCTGCCTTTGCTCTAACCTGATCTGCAAATGATAAGACCTTCATGCCTTAGACTAGGATAAGGACGTTAAACTAAAGGCCCTCGGAGTCCTCCATTGCATGGTCTAAAGCCGTTCGAGGCCATAGTCTCCGACCACCGTTGAGTGGTCTAGCTGCCTATAGCTACAAGCTCAGTTGCGTTTTGCTGCAGTATAACAAGCGATGACGATACGGTTGTTAATCTATCTTGTCATATTTCCTCTATATTTTAGATTCTAGCCTCTATTTAGCCCCTGCCCCTTTAAATGAGCCCCCAGGCAGAGGTTCAAAAGTTAAATAGCCCCCGGCTTGTATTTGGCCATCATTGCTACTGGGGAATTTCACTTCATTGAAAAGCCGAGATATCTTTCAATACAGAAACTACGAGCAACGTTTTTTTTATCAAGACTGATGTTCCAAATTTCAATATATTTCAGTAAACATAACCTTAACGTACGGCTTGGATTTTTTGTTGAAATTTTGTTGGAAAATTATATGTAAAATTAGTCATTACATTTATTTGGAAGTGCCAACCTTTGCGGTGATCCTATTCTCTTGGCAGGAAGTTAAAAGACATTGTCAGTGTCAAATTTATCAACAAAGATGATTATGACTTTCTAAAGAACATGAAAATTTATTAAGCCCCCAGCCTCTTATAAACCGTCGGCCTCTGATCCCGTTCTAGCAGTAAGCCCCAGTCTCTAATAAGCTCCTCCTCGTTCTATTATGCCCCCCCCCCCCAGTCCCGAAGCACTGGAAAAGATAAATCTATTTATATTGCGCCTTTTCTATATGAATATACTCAAAGGCGCATTACAATTATCAGTTTACCCCCAGCGAACCAAAAGCTTATATAGCTTTCATGCGGTCCATGTATGCTGTTACGAGGTCTGGCTGTTTCATCAACCCACCAAAATTATATATAGTTGGACTATGAATATTAGCACAATGTTTGTTTGAACATGATGTAAACGTTTATTGGAACCTTATTGATTGTTCTATTTTTGGACAGTGACAGTCTCTTATCCAGAAAGTGAGAAGTTGTATTTCCACATTTATGAATACCTTCAGTCAGATCATAGAACAAGTGGATTCACATTTCAAATCACATAAGAACTATTGAATTTGGATTTTAGCCCAAAAAATGCATCTTTGGTTATCAAAATGTTGTGGGTTGGTGGATTCAAGTTCATCTGTTGCCCCCTATCTCTGCAAGTGATGATCGATGAGGGTGGTGTATTATATATACAAAATATGTCTCATACGTGACCATATCAGTGTATATATGAAAACGTAAGGTAAAGCCAGTAAAACTACTGTTCAATTCCAGATAAACTCAACTCATTGCTGGCGAGCAGAGCGAGACAGCAACCATATTTGCATCCAATATCTAGATTTTGGAAGTGTGTCATTCCGATTTCGGTTTCCAGTACGTTCTGCTCTTGGTGGTTCACCCCGCAATGTTTGCTGTGCACCACCGCATGCAATAAGTACCGCATGCTCATGATCGACCACGCGCAGTGCTGCATACCTCTGATCGATCATTAAGTATCAGATTTCTTGGTCACATACGTTGGTTGGATTAGCATCAAAGCATGTCATTGTCAGGAGCAAATTTGCATGCTTGCTGAACTAGTCTTGTATTCATGAGGCCGATCTTCGATTTAATTTCAAAGATACAGTATATTTCAAGGACTAGCTCCAATATAAAGAGCGACAATTTAAA
>JANVCJ010089906.1:0-10457 GCA_026413505.1 Epizoanthus ramosus
GAGCTTGTTGGTGTGACACAGAGGACTGACTAACCTCGACTTCATGCAGTAGCGGCCATATTCGCATTCGGTGTATATGATGTGATTTGCTTTTATCTCGATGTCACTATAATCACTGTAAGTTCGTTCGTAGAATCAAAATCAGTTCACAAAAATTCTAACGAAACTTAAAGCAAAATTTAAACAGTTTTAGTTATTCTCAGCTGCAAATAAATATATCGAAATACAAGAACAATGATACAGCTAATTCAAAGAATTGTGCATTGATGCATCCAAGATCGAAAAATACCTCATGGTTTTATTCACTTCGACAAGAAACTAGATAGTTCACATCCAACTGGAATAACAAAAGCATAAATCAAGGTATTCATGTTATAGCGACCTAATTCGACCAATATTTGAATTCTGAGATCGAACTTCCAAGGGTTAAATCATGATTTCGGTCTTGGAATGCATCAATGTGCAAATGCAATGCACTAAGTACTGCACAATACATGAGACAACCATTTTTATATAAGTAGTATAATAGCAACTTGTATTTTAGAAATTGAATTCAATGTTTTAAAATATTCGTGACCCATAAGAGGCCATTCATTTTTATGGGTAGGGGGTTGGGGGTCATCTCAGAAAATGTTTGACCGAGAAGGGGGATTATGGATTTTCTTATAGATTCACTCTATTTTGGTATGATTTACTGATTTAAGGGGGAGGGTCATGTCAATCAGTTGACATGGTATTAGAGAAACCACTGGTCATCATTTGTATTTTTGCTTTAGCTAGTCATCATTCTCTAAACGGCTATGTTCAATCACACACATTTTTTAACAACAAATCTGGTGGTTTCAATTTTAGCCAGATAACTACTTGACGGCATGGACTGGCAGAAGTGTGTTATTTGTCAGCGCACTACGGGAGAGACGGGATACACGTCATTTGTGAAGAACCTTTCAGAGTTTCAGAATCTGGGGCTTGTACCAGTTACTTTGAATGTCAGCTTATTGGATGAAGAGCAAGGGATAGAAGGTACACTTCTTGTCAACAAGGCCTCCTGGCACAAGTCGTGCAGAGAATGTTTCAGTAACACTAAGTTGGAGAGAGCAAAGCGAAAACGCAAAACTACAGAAGAAGGAAATGTACATGGTGTGGATGAGACAGAATCAACCGTGGAACAAACATCAGCAAGTCCCATTAAAGCCAGGCGTTCGAGTGCCTCCAATTTACTAGGAAATCCCTACTGCTTTCTTTGTGAAAAACCAGATAACCTCGTGAATCTCCGTTCTGTATCTACTTTCCGTGTCGATCACTGAAAACGTCCGAAA
Organism: Epizoanthus ramosus; assembly: GCA_026413505.1. Taxonomy (NCBI): domain Eukaryota; kingdom Metazoa; phylum Cnidaria; class Anthozoa; order Zoantharia; family Epizoanthidae; genus Epizoanthus; species Epizoanthus ramosus. The sequence goes on from JANVCJ010089906.1 coordinate 1,320, forward strand.
ATGTGCAGAAATCTTAAAAGATTCTAAGCTGATTGCAAAGCTCTCTGCGGGGGATTTAATAGCAATCGAAGCCAAGTACCACACAAAGTGCTTAGTCACTTTGTATAATCAAGCAAAGCAGTTAAAGCCAGAAACATCGGACTCCAGCGTCTCGTTCGATTCCAGTCACAATGTCGACCTCAATGAACTGGCATATGCAGAACTTATTGCATTCATTGATGAATGTCTGGAATCAGAAGACCCTGTAGTGTTGAAACTATCTGATTTGACCAGTTTTTATTCCTCAAAGCTGAAAGAAATGGGTGTAGAATGTCAAAAGGTAAATGCCACTCGACTGAAAGAAAGAATTCTTGGAACGTTTCCCGATCTATCTGCACATTCCTCAGGTGTAAATGTGTTGTTGATTTTAAAGCAAGAAATCGGGGGAGTTTTGAAAGGGGCAAGTGAGAAAGATGATGAAGCCTTATATCTAGCGAAAGTAGTCAACATAATCCGGTGGGACATTCTCCGAACAACTAATTCATTTCATGGATCCTTTGCTTCCAGTTGTCAGCAAGATGCTGTCCCTGCAACGCTGCAAACCTTCATAGGAATGGTCACCAAAGGTCCAACCACCAATTGCAACATAAACCCGAGTGACTTTCAAGCGTGCCTTTCGATCACCCAGTTGATTGTGTTCAACACTGTGTTTCAACATCACAACAGACCTGAAGCCGCAAGCAGTACTCGTCATAATAGATCAAGAGAGTGTCCATTGCCTATCTACACTGCTGTAAAGCTTCATGGAACCACAAGGGACAGGTGTCTGATTGATACATTTTATCAGCTGGGTGTGTGCATATCATATGACAGGCTACTCACCATCTCCACCGAGGTTTCCAGTAATGTAATTGAGAGGTATGAAAGGGAAGGAGTTGTATGTCCATCTCAACTGAAAGAAGGACTATTTACTACAGGAGCGGTTGATAATATAGACCACAATCCTAGTTCCACCAGTTCTCAGGATTCTTTCCATGGAACTGCCATCTCATTGGTGCAACACCCTAATGAGGACAGCTGTGGTGAGGAAAGAGCAGTGAACACAATTGATCCTGTCAAGCGCTGCACTTCGAAAAAGGTTCCAAAATTACCATCATTTTTTAGCGAAGTTTCCCCTGTGGCTCAAACCCAGCGTGATCTTTACGCACCAGCTGTTACAGTAATCCCGAATACCGACAGTAAGGAATCTAGCGAAGACAACGAACAGGACTGGCTGGATAGTGCAAAGGAACTCTTAGACAAAGAGGAAGTTGGTGAGAAAGACAACATATCCTGGGCAGCATATCGTGCCTCCCAGACTGCACTGCCAAGTCACGATCCAGCAATCATCGCATTATTGCCAATGTTCATGGAAAACGCCCATTCTCTGGCCATGATAGCTCATGCCATGAAAGTAATCCAGTCTGCTGTTCGCCACGTCAATCCGTCCCAGACCCCTGTTGTTGCTTTAGACCAGCCGCTATTTGCGTTAGCAAAACAGATTCAGTGGACATTCGGCGACACTTTCAGTGAAGAATGGGAGGACTCCATATAGAAATGGTCTCCTTTAAAGCAGCTGGGAAATGGCTGACTGGTAGCGGGTGGGTAGAAGTTCTCAGTAATGCAGGAGTAGCAACACCAGGTGTTGCAGATTCATTCCTTGTATCAAGTCATGTCACCAGGACACGGCGAGCTCACCAGATAACAGCAATAAGTCTATATATCCTGATGTGCAAGGCATACACAGAATACACTGAGACTGCTCATCCGCGTGAAGTCAAGTCCTTCCAAGAATGGAAAGCAGACAAGTCCGCGATGTGTCCGCAGTTCCTGTATTGGTTAACAGTACTGGAATTGGAACTCTGCTGTCTTCAGCTCGTGAGGGCATTTAGAGAAGCCAACTTCAAGATGTATATTACTGCTCTCAGGCAGATCCTTCCATGGATGTTTGCGTTGGATCATCAGAACTACACCCGGTGGCTCTCTGTTCATTACAGGTAAACATTAAACTGTATTCACTACCAGACTACTTCCACGTAAAATGAAATTATCTCTTGCTTACAGTGACTGGGGGAAGAGGGGGTTGGTCGACAGTTTACCCGGGCCTGTAAAATTATGCCACTGACTACAGCATCTTTATTACAGAGAGAAGCTAAACAAGTAATGTTCAATACACTAAACACATCTTTTCTAAATCTAGCTTTTTGTTTTAGCTAATTAAGTATTCTATTCCATTCCATTCCATTACATTACAGGGACATGTGTAATCTCCCAACCAAGAACCCAGATGTGTACCAGGAGTTCTGCAAAGGCAATTTTGTGGTCCACAAGACGAAGCGTCTGTTCTCTGCCATCGCACTTGACCAGGCTCACGAGCAGGTTAATGCTGTTGTGAAAGGTGAAGGAGGTGCTGTGGGGCTAACAGAAAACCCTGCAGCCCTTCGAAGATGGTTGGTTGCTGGTCCTGAATTGTCAAGAATGGTTGCAGAGTTTGAAGGAGGTATAGCAACCAATTGCACGAAGTCTCATCATGAACAAACACCTGGCGTTCAGCGAGCATTTGCAAAGGATGTGATCAACACTGTATCGTCTTTTGAAGAACTGGGTAATCCATTTTTGGAAGAGGGCGAGGAGCTTTTGGCCCTACACACGAAGGACATTATGGACAGTGTGGTGATTACGACTGTACGTACTGCAAGGGACATTGGTGAGCAGCAGTGTTGTTCTTTCATCAAGGAACGTTTCGTTAGCCGGGACAAATCCGTCACGGACCCAGTGAAAAAGAACAACTTCCCGACATTTAGACACCCCAACAAGAAAGTTCTTTCGAAGGATAAAGCAAAAGTAGCAGTGCTGAAAGAAGACTGTGCTTTGTTTTCTAGGCTCTACATTGCCTGTCAGAGCAGGGATGGAAATCTGGACGAATTCTTCAAATTTGAGAATCAGCCCTGGCCACCATCACTCTCTGAAATGGGTCAACTCAGATCAGGTCAGAAGGCTGATTTAGTCAAGTGTATGACGAGTTTGGAGTTGATAGAAGAGCAAGTCACTGGGGTTGATGCAGTCGTTCTCGACGGAGCAGTGACTGTTCAGATGCTACATCCAAAAACTGCCCAAACATTTGAGGAGTACTTCAACGAAGTCTTCGCTCCATACATACTGAGACAGCTGGATGCAGCGAAGAGGATTGACGTGGTGTGGGATGTGTATCATGAAGACTCCTTGAAGAGATCTACCCGAGAGAAACGAGGCACTGGGCAACGACGGAGAGTGCTGATGACAACCCGAATCCCATCGAACTGGCAAGGATTTCTGAGGGTTGACAGCAACAAGGATGAGCTATTCAAGCTTCTCGCAAGCAAGGTAATTATATTATTTTACAGTTAATAACGTTAATAAAAACAACATCATCAGTCACGGGCTCTAGAAGAAACATTCAGTAAGTATGCAAACATAAATAACTTATGGTTATTAGCAGTTTTGCGTTTTTGTTATTGCCATACGATTGTAATGGTGACCTGGGATGTGAAACGATTTGACATAACAAACATCAAGTACTGATTTTTTAAAAGTTTGATAATATTTAATTTCAGGTGGTCCTGCTGGAGGTGCCTGATGGTAAGGAGGTCTACTCTACCCTCGGTGAAGATGTCCTGTCATCGTCAGGAAGACAAGACGTGAGTTCCCTTGCTCCTTGCAGTCATGAGGAGGCTGACACTCGCTTGATGATTCATGCGAGGGATGCCAGCATGTGTGGCCATCGGCGAATAAAGATCAGAAGCAATGACACTGATGTGGTTGTACTTGCCATCTCAGTTGTGAACTCTCTTCCAGCGAATGAACTTTGGATCGCGTATGGAATGGGAAAGAATCTGCGCAACCTTCCTGCACACTCCATAGCAAGATCGTTGGGTCAAGAGAAAGCATCAGCACTGCCAATGTTCCACGCTGTTACTGGATGCGACACCGTATCATTCTTTGCTGGCCGAGGAAAGAAGACCGCCTGGGATGTGTGGAAAGTATTTCCTGATCTGACGGCCGTGCTAACAGCCCTTAGCTCATCACCTGCTGCCATCAGTGAGACTCACATGGAAGTCTTCCAAAGATTCGTGGTTCTACTGTATGACCGCACAAGCAGCATTGCGAAAGTGAATGAAGTGCGGCAGGAGCTGTTTTCTAAGAAGTCAAGAAGCCTTGACAGCATTCCTCCCACCGAGGCAGCGCTCGTTCAGCATGTCAAGAGAGCAGTGTTTCAAGGAGGGCACATCTGGGGAAATTCTCTCCTACCACAACCAGATCTACCCAGCCCTTCAGATTGGGGATGGAAGCGTGATGGCAGTCAGTGGTTACCGTTGTGGACCACGCTCCCCCAGGCAAAGGACACCTGCTATGAACTTATCAAGTGTGGATGTAGAGTAGCCTGTGCTGGGAGATGCAAGTGTGCAAAGGCAAATTTGACATGTACAGGTTTATGCAAATGTGGTGGAAGCTGCACTTAGGAAAACTTTGAATCAGTTTAACGGTTTAAGGAGAAGAGACTAACAATCACTCAGTCTTGATTGTAGTCCTGATGCTGCCTTCATTCATTTGGTAGATGTTGAAGTGTTCAAATGGAGCCAATCATTCATTCAAGGGATTAGGGTCATTTTGGGCCACCCCCTCCCTCTCTTCTTTCCGCCCAAGATTTCAAAACAACTGTAAGTTAAATCAAGAAAATTTTGCATGTTAGATGTTAGGAGCTATCTTGGACTTCCACAATTATGAGTTGTGCTGATCCAATATTTCAAAAAACTGATGAAAATCATCTACATGGTTTTAAATTCCTACAAATCACAAATTGATTGGGAACAAACAATTTTTGAATTTAATCCTAATTTGCATAATAATAATAATGCATAATTAAATACAAATTAATTATGCATGATGTCACCATATTAATATCAAAAGATTCTTATTCATCGAGCTACCATTGCCGAAAGTTACATGGCAATACCAATTAAAATCACTGATTTTATGTCCAAAAATATGTGTGGGTGGGGTCCAAATAACCGTACCCTTGATCGTTTGGGGTTAAGCCTCGCTTCCATGCAGCATTTATTTAGCATTATGGATTATGATATGGCACTTACAGATCATTAGAGATGCTTAAATGGTTTTTATTATAAAAAATCCAATAAATATGGCTTTGAAAGATAAAGTATTTTATTAACTTGGATTTCAACCACAGGGAACCCACACAACAATTACAGTCTTGAGGAAAACGGTCACGTGACCTCCTTAGTGCTTAAGAGTTTAGAAGAAAAGTTGTTCAACATTACAAAGTTGATAACAAAGCGAATTAGACTATAAGAATGGGATTATGCAGTATTTTTTATGCCAGCCTCGTTTTCATGTTGACCATTTTGTGACATGCGCATTTCTCAGCTCCTGTGTTGAATTTGGCTTGGTTCCATATCCAGAAATATTAGTCCTATGGGTGTTAATAATCTGGCGAAGTTTCATGCTTGTACCATAAAAGCGAACTATTTTGGTCCTTAACAGCTCCACTATTTTATTGGGGTGGTGGTTTTATTGTGGTGGTAGTTTTATTGTGGCGGTGATTTGTCATGTGGTACCGGTTTGGTTGTGGTGGTGGTTTGATTATGGTGGTGATTTGTCATGTGGTACTGGTTTGGTTGTGGTAGTGGTTTGGTTGTGGTGGTGATTTGATTGTGGTGGTGGTTTGGTTGTGGTAGTGGCTTGGTTGTGGTGGTGGTTTGATTGTGGTGGTGGTTTGATTTTTTCTTGGTGATTTGTCAGGTGGTACTGGTTTGGTTGTGGTAGTGGTTTGGTTGTGGTAGTGGTTTGGTTGTTGTGGTGGTTTTATTGTGGCGGTGGTTTGGTTGTGGTGGTGATTTGATTGTGGTGGCGGTTTGGTTGTGGTGGGAATTTGTCATGTGGCACTGGTTTGGTTGTGGTGGTGGTTTGGTTGTGGTGGTGGTTTGGTTGTGGTAGTGGTTTGGTTGTGGTAGTGGCTTGGGTGTGGTGGTGGTTTGGTTGTGGCACTGGTTTGGTTGTGATAGTGGTTTGGTTGTGGTGGTGGTGGTGGTGGTTTGATTATGGTGGTGATTTGTCATGTGGTATTGGTTTGGTTGTGGTGGTGGTTTGGTTGTGGTAGTGGTTTAGTTGTGGTAGTGGTTTGGTTGTGGTGGTGGTTTGTCGTGTGTTGATGGTTTGCCATGTGATGGTGGTTTTGTTGTGATAGTGTTCCCTCACTCTCTTCCCGTACACTCTCTACATAACGTGTGTACCTACCCGTGCCTCCGGTACCACGTTTTGAAAGACACTTGTTGCGATTTCTGGAGTCTTTGGCAGCTTGGAGAGTTATATATCTTGAAAAAACGGATGTTCATTTAATCGAAAGTTCTATACGCTATATGAAAAGCATGTAATTTTATTGTTGTAATTTAATTTTTTTATTATTTACATGTAACTACGTTTTAAGCGCATTGAGACTGTATATAATGCTCCGAATACACTATTGTACGCGTAGATTTGTCGGCATTCAATGTTCGGAGTTTCTCTGTCAGACATAGGTTGTGTCAGAGAAACTCTACATATTAAATGGTGTACCAAAGTAGTGCATCAAGATGGCGCACAAAAATGTACTCTGCAAATAAAGTTGTTTTCTTCCAATGAGAAGGATTGGATGCACTTAAAAACCTTTAGTTATGACTTTTAAAGGTTCAGATCATCAAGACGGAAAATGTTTCATTTGCCCAAATATATGGATTTTTACGACATTTAGGAAATATGCTGACTTAGAGTGTCACAAAATTCAAAATACTACAACTCAAAAGTGAATCATCGTATCGACGCTACGAACAGTAACACAGTTTATATTTACTAGCTGTTATGCATGTATATATATCCTAACATTTACATTTCCGTTTGATACACTTACGAGTTAGACGCCACGAATATAAATAGCAATGCGAGTTGGATATCGGATATATGACGGGCCAAATGGTTGAACGCGGGGACGCGACTTGAAGGCCTCCGAACCGACACCTAAATCAACACGTCCAAAGCGACACGACGGATATCTTTGATGGATTCCTAAAACGTCGGTGAAAATAAAAAAAGCAAAATAAAGTTACCTAGCAGCAGTGTGGAGCGTGTTTCATAACAAACACGCGTCATTATAAACAGTCATTTTAAAGCTTTCTCGATTCTAATTTGCCACAAAGACACTGATCATTCCATAGGTCACATTTCGACTTTTTGCGTCGTTTAAACGAGCAAGGAAACTTGTTATGAATACTTGTGAAGGAAAACTGCTTGTGTAAATGGGGTTTAAGCCATATTTGTATTTTGATAAATATAAACAATACATTCACAAGCACCAGTTTACCGATACTTACCTGATAATATTATTTGTTTTGTTCGATGGACTGCTTCGTAGTGCCGCCCAATTCTGTGACTCTTTAAAACCCGGCACATCGATGACCCACGGCACGAAGTGTAACCAGAAAAACCTCGCGCGTCGTTGTTACTGAGACGTTGTTCATAGCTGTACCAACGGATCGCGTGTTTCTAACGAGCAGTTGGGGCGATGCAGATGACTTGTTCAGTTGTTGTGCTTCCCCTACTGCTCTTGGTTGATGCACATTGCTTCTTTCACAGCAAAAGTCAATGGCCGTCTGTATAGTGAAAGTGAGAAGTTAGTCAGCAAATGATTTATCAATGTTAGCAGTAGGACAGCTGAGAAGCGACGACATTTACAAACACCAGTGTACCGATACTTACCTGATAATATTATTTGTTTTGTTTGACGGACTGCTTCCTAGTGCCGCCCAATTCTGCGAATCACTGGCTTTAAAACACGGCACGTCGATGACCAAAGGCACGGAGTGTAACCAGAAAAACCTCTGGCGTCGTTGTTTTCACTTGCTCGCGCATGACAATTACCATACTGAATTTCCGACTGATCGTTTCGGACGAAGTTTCACGAAAATTTGGGTATTGTCATATATTGGGCGAAACACTGAACTGAGGAACCAAAATTGAACCTCGCAGTCAGTTTACCTGAAAGATAAAACACTACGTGAGCGTTCACTCGGGCTACGTTGTGGAGGTTGGAGTACATGTACTTGGATGGGAGTTGGTAGATCCTCGTTCCCTTTACAGTATTTTTCCCAGCTGGTTGTTTGACAGATTGTTTGATGATATTTCCTTCCCCCTCTCGTTTCCTTGTTTGTCTCTCCCAGTTTGTCCTTTTACGTGTGTCCAATATGGCGCCCGATCGAGTAACAATTCAAGTTTGGACGACATTAAGTTGTCTTGTAATTTTTATGTTGAAAGTGATGAAATGGACCCGGCCAAGAATGTCAACTGCTGCTGTTGATGGACGACCCTACCCCCTGCCCCCTACCCCCACCCCTCCCAAAAAAATGTATTACCTTAAAACGTAATAAAGTGTTCATGGCTAGTCTGACGATTTTCTAAGGCTGAGCCAATCCATTGATATTGCTTGCTTTTACTTTTGGATAAATTAGTGAAAGGAACAGAAAAGAACAGAATATAATGAATTGAATAGAAATTTAATAGATATCGAATAGAAATTGAATAGAAATTGAATAGAAATTAAATAGAAATTGAATGTAAATCGAAACATACTAATACACCACATTATTATTATCATTTTTGTTGTTATTATCATTATTATTATTATTATTATTATGTACATGTGTTTTCGTTGAAGTTATATTATTATATTTTGCCTACAGATAAACCAATACGTCAGTTGGAGGTTATAAACCACATAGCCATAAAGCCAGCTAGGCTAAAGGAGCTTATAGGAACCAAGTTTAGACACTCACGGTCCAAACGTTAAATGGTAGAATAGTAGGCTTGGAATTGGTAAGTACAAAATCCATTCCTTCTTATATTCACGTACACGCAGATACATGTAAAGTGTATGTATCTATAATGTTTAAATACCCTTTAGGTATTTCCATTAGTTGCCAACCGTAATGTATACTTATGTATCTATACGTTATATATATCCGTAATGTAATGTAATGTAATGTAATGTAATGTAATGTAATGTAATGTAATGTAATGTAATGTAATGTAATG
>JANVCJ010089917.1:0-10457 GCA_026413505.1 Epizoanthus ramosus
TGATGAACTGTGAATGGTCGAAACTAGAAGCCTTATATTTGAAGCCGAACGAATTACGAAACAATTTAAATTCGATGCCGGGTTCCCGTTCTCCACAAAACTCCAAAACAGGTGTGCTCTCGGCGCATTCCCACATGCGTATCATTGTATTCTGTAATTAGGCCAATTGTTTTGTGCCGTTCGCGTTGACGTTCCCGTCCTCGTTGCTTAAGCTCTCTATTTTCATGGGAGTTCTTAAAGTGATTGTGCATGTGTTTATGTTCTTTGATATCATAATCATGTGGCACAACAAGAAAGGAAAAAACATCTTACATGTCCTCTGGTCTATTCGTATCTCCTGTGGGTTACACGTAAGCGAAACGATGCTCTCCACCAAAGGTCTGTTCCATTTTAAAACCGCGTTGCCATTGAGAATATTGTTGAGGACAATGGTCTTCTTTGGATGAAGTCCAGCATCTTTCATTGCGGCTGCATTCCTATGTATGAAAGACAACAAAAATAAACTGACGCATAAGAGAAAAGTTAAGGTGGGAACTCAAGGCAAATTAACGAAAACTGTAGATTTATAGAAACGAAATCTGCAAAAGTGCGTGGTTGAGTAAATATATTGAACGTAGAGTGAACGGTCAACTGTGAAAGGTGAAAGGCGAAAGAGGAAAGGTGAAAGATGAAAGGTGAACAGTAAAAGATAACAGTAAATAGTTATCAGTAAAGACTAAACAATGAACAGTACACACATGTAAGGGATGGGCTAACCAGTGCCAACTAAATGAAGTAAGTTTAGTTCTCAGCATTATCCCTAGAAAGTAGTGGAACAAGGAACAGTGGAAGAAAAGAAGATGATAAATCTACCTTTCACATTTGTTAACCGTGTGTATTCCTTTTTGTTTCATTTCATCGAAGCAGGTACCGCGAACAAATGTCGGGCTAAACGCTGCTACTAGAGCAGCTTCCACAACCATAACATCTTGATTAAACATATCCATGGGATGAAGCAATGCATGCGTTTTCTGCTTAGAAACCACACTGCTTGATCGAATGGCAGAAGTATGCTTGCTTGATGTAGCATATGATTTACCATCATCGTCATCATCATCATCATTACCACCATCGCCATCATCCAAATCATCATCTTCATCGGTGTGCAGAATCTTCATGAGTGAGTTGATTTTTGAAAGAGAACTACTATCTTCGGGCAGAAGGCTGACCACACGCGAGGCTACCTCTGCCACCGTGTTTTCAAATTCCTGGAATCGCTTCACATGAAGTGCATTTGCTTGACAGAAACCTTTCCTAAGCTTGCTGATACGAGTCTTGCTCCTGTTTACCCGTTGGTAGGACGTCCTTTGTGGTCCAAGAGCGTTTGCAGCTCCTTCTTCGCTATCAGCATTATGGGTAATACCTAATAATAATAATAATAATAATAATAAAATAATAATAATAATAATGATAATATATGTTCATGCAAACATTACATTAAGATTAGACTAAATGCCGTGGTGTGTGTTAGTACGAAAAAGGTAAATTAATTGAACAGGTTATTCGCATCACGGAACCACTGGAGTAAATGACTTCAGTGTATCAGTTACTCAGCTCGAACTGTTTATGATGGAAAATATAACAGATCGACTGCGATATTGTTAAGGGGCACTGAATCAAAACAATGTTGCTAACGAGACTGGTTGCTAAGAAGAATTAAGTTCTCTTTATGCACCATTCTTGTGGGTTACAGAAGGAACATTGCTGTAGTTGATGACGTCATCACATTCCATATATGGTAAAGAGACTTAATTGAAGCTTTTAGAGCTTTATAAATAACAGAGTACAGAAAATGTCATTTTATATTTTCTTCAAGAAACCATTTTCTTGAGAAAACGTTTTGCAGTTTTGTTGATGTATTTTTCAAGTGAACAAGAGTAACATTTGCTTCTCCATATTCTTCACCATGTACATGTTATTAGGCTCTGAAGCTCCAAGGTTTACTTAACATATAAGGAGTGCGAAGACGCCACTGATCATACTACTCAACTTTTTGTTGAATGCTAAAACTCATTTTTGTAAATTATAACTCTGTAGCATGAAGAATAGTGACTCAACATGGAGATTTTAATGTCCTTAGCAACCAGTGATATCGCTCCGGGGACACGTCGTATGCATTCCATGTAGGGTGACTACTTATTAAAATAGGTAAACGGAGGAAGGGACGGAGTGAGTACGGACTTTATACATTTCCGTTCCACTAGAAGCTTACTAGTATCTTGATTTCCTGACTTCAGAACAGTCTCCAGCCATTCCATGAAGACGTTACGCATCATGATGGGTTCGCTGTACAATCCATTGTCAAATCTCACGCGAGCAGCAAAACTTCGCTGAAGAGAAGGAAGGAACTTCTCGGGATCTTTCATAATCTGAGGAAGGTCAAATTTAGCGTAAGATGGAAATAGCCGTGACACTGCTGAACGTTAAAACTACATATTGTTGCTTTGCAAAGAAAATAATTATTTAGAGCGATTTAGAGTTACGTCTTTTCGCAATAATTGTAAAATGTCCAAAATGATGGAATTCCATAATTTCAAAGTGAGTGAGTGAGTGAGTGAGTGAGTTATTGCTTTGTGTGAGCGTAGTTGGCGCAGTAAGTAAGATCTCTGACTCCCAACCCGAAGGTCCCAGGTTCAATGCTCGGCCTTGCCAGGGATTGAATTTGTGCGACCTTCTTTCCGCCGCACCGTCCGTGGACAGGGACGTTAAGCCGTTGGTCTAGTCTTCTGAAACATCATCAGCCTAGGGGACTTAAAAGAACCCACTCACTTGTCGAAAAGAGCAGGGTAGTGATCCCGGTGTTGTGGTTGAGGGCCACATGGAAGATTACTTAAGTGTAAATGTGTTATCCTCATCGGCTTTATCTTTTATCTTTACATTCCTCCCCGCTCCCTCTCCCCCCAATATAAAATGGCCATCCATTAAAGACGTGCGAATGTGTAAAACAAAGGTCTGGCTTTGCAGGTGGAGCACAAAGCGGGGGTTCTCAGTATAGAAGCTACGAAGACTAAAGCCACGGTAGATGTAAAGTCCGACACTATTCGTCTGGTGGTCAAACCCGGAGACAAACAATACCCGGCGCAGGAGTCCCCTGACGTGAAAACAGTCATGATAGAGCCCAACCCAGTCAGGCCTTTACATTCGTGCTGTGGTCGTAAGAGGTCGTACATCAAGAAAAGCAAATCGAGAAACTGATAAATTCCTTGAATAACTGTGTTAATTTTTTGTATGTAGTGATGCGCTACTGACTGAAACTTCGGTGTACGAAACCCGGACAATATAATTTCCACAACCTCCGAATTTGTTAGGATTAATATATATTCCCAGTTAAGAAATATGAAATTTAAAATAAGTGTGAGCCTCCCACCTAATAGGTTTCCCTCTCTCCCAGAAAACTGTATGAGAGAATGAACGAGTTGCACAAACTGAATGTCAAGTAAACAACGCAACCAGGTTTTATGTCCAAAAACTCGGTTCAAACGTGAAGAGCAAGATTATAATTCAGATTAAAGAATCTTGCTATCATTGACCGTATGTATTTAAATGTACACACATACTCTTTCTCGCAACCCATATATAATTTATTTTCAGGAAGGATTAAATGTTACAGACAAGGCATGTTGATTTACACGTGATTGTTTAAACCATGGAAAATAATTGGAATGAGAGAAGAAACGCTTTGAGTGCAAAGTTAGGGTATTATTCGATCATAGCACTGTCTACACATGGCAATCCCGTGGAATTCGCAGATCCCGTACAGCTGTTTAGAGAGAGACAGAAAATGCTATTATTAGAGAAAATTAGCTAATCAGATGTGTACTAGACTGCGAGCAGCCCCTAGTTTCCCTGCAGAAGATCGTGTTGCACGGCTCGAGAAGCCAAGATGGCGGACGATAGAACGCGCGAAAACTGGGGCGAGGACAAAAAATAACGAGAGGGGGGAGGGGACAAGGTTTTCGCGCGTTCTATCGTCCGCCATCTTGGCTTCTCGAACCGTGCAACACGATCTTCTGCAGGGAAACTAGGGACTGCTCGCAGTCTAGATGTATACAAAGACATGCTTTACTTCACCACACTTCGGCCTCTTGCCAAAGTAAAATGATTTCTTTAACGGCCATGACACACGATGCAACATTGGATGCAATATTGCGCGCAATCTCGTTCCCAGAGCCCGCGTTCTTTTAGGCTTGCGGCGAGGAACGAAGGCCCCTGGTATAAAGCACGAGCAAGTCCGCGATCTGCGGACTGCCTTATAAGGAATATCAATTGTCCCTGGGCCACTATAGCGGCGGTTTACGCATGCGCCGGCTCGTGCTTTATTCGAGAGCCCTTGGTTCCTCGCCGCATTCTTAAAAGAACTCGGGCTCTGGGAACGAGATTGTATTGCGCGCAAAGGAAACTTTGCATTGTGCGGCACCCTTCGCAATATGTAGCGCGCAACATTGCAAGAGAAGATTCGGATCCAAGGAATCCGCGCCTACTTCTGCAACATTGCGCACAACACGTTTTTTGCCGTTGACCACAAAAACAAAATTTCACAGCTTCCGCACCGACTACACGCAATGTGTTACAGGGGGTGCCACAATTGAGTGCACTATTGCAGGAAATGTTGCATCGTGTGTTTTAAAATTCCTTAAGAAAGCCTGCTTTCCATGAAATCGCTGCGATAGAAAAGATCGTCAAGATCGCTGAAAAAAATGCAGCGACCATAATTATGGAAATCGTGTCAGCATGCACGATTTCAGCGACTCAAGTGATGCGACCGCTGAGATGGACACTGATTCTATTTCAGCGATGAGGATCGCTGGGATCGTCCACTATCGCTCGGATCGCTGAAGAATGTTTCCACACAATCTCAAGGATCGTTGAACACTTTCTCTGCCATCCGGGTCCCACGGCGGTCATACGAAAAGCAATTTCACCGTGTGGCCGCTAATCGGAACAGATTGCTTGCAATTGCCAATCACCTTTCGACACACGTCTTTTTATCGCTGACCACAAAAACAAAATTTCACAGCAAGAGGGGAAAATGGCGAGCGGGTTCGTCGAAGCTTCTGGCGCCGCATCTATTACACACAATGTGTTACAGGGAGTGCCACTCTAATTGAAACAATTGCGCGCAATATTGCATGCAATGTTGCATTGTGTATCAGGGCCTCAATAAAACCTGGTTTTCATGAAATCGTTGGAATTGCAAAGATCGTCGAGATCGCTGAAAAACATGCCGCGATCCCAGCGATCGTATTTATGGAAATTGTGCCAGCACGATTTCAGCGATCTAAATAATGCGACCGCTGGGATAACTGAGATAGACACTGGTTTATCTCAGTGATCAGGATCGCTAGGATCGTCCACAATCGCTGGGATTGTTCACGATTACTGTGATCACTGAAGAGTGTTTCCACATAATGGTAAGGATCGCTGAGTAAGCTTTCGGTTCGCTGGGGGTCAACTGATAATTGTAATGCGCCTTTGAGCATATCCATATGGAAAAGGCGCAATATAAATGTACCACTTTTCTTTTACTTATACTTTATTGGGGATCCAGTGATCCCACGGCGATCATATGGAAACCAGGCCACCGCAGAAATTGACATTCTTCTCATCTCTCGTGAAATGCAGGTTATGTTTAGTGATACACACGTGGAATTGTGTGGTGGGTATGTGGTTGGTTTGGCCCCGGGGATTAGGGAGTAGGTCTGAGAGATGAACGGATAGCGAACATGTGTACGAATGAGTGAACGAAGGCGGATGAAATGGCTATCTCAGAACCGGAAGTAGAACAATTTAGACAGTGGGTAAATCATACATCAATTGACTTTTTGTTTCTTTGTGAGGCCGGAGAAATATGAAAACATGTAGCTGTACATGCATAGCGCATGCGTACGCAATATCTCCCGAGCCAAACGAATTCAATTCATATATACTAAACTGAAATAATGACTAATATGAGTGAATCAAATGTAAACCTGTGTTTTCATGTACACTCTTTGGTCAGATGGCCTGTTTCAGAAGGCGATTGAAACAGATTATAGTAATGTGTTGGTCCGTAGAACAAATTATTAAAAAAGCCCCCAAGGCCAAATGCATAGAACCTCAACTGAAATGATTCATCAAAGGTTTTCTGTTCAAAGAGATTCTTTCATTTTAATATTCTTTAGCTATGGAGCGTAAAATGTTATTTTCAGAATTCAGAAATGTATTTAGTACAGCCGTGAAACTTTAAGATAATTTGAATAATTGCTTGTAATTAACTGAACGTAAGAACGGCACATATTACCTCTTCTGCCAAATATCGTGTAGTGTGACACTGCTCCGGAATTGTGTTTGCTGCTAGCTGTGCCTCGGTCAGTTGCCCCACAGTCGGGTGAAAAGCGCAAGGCGTGTATTCTGAAGATGTCGGCAGTAGAGTCGGTTGGTCACGGCATGTGCACATTTCCTGCTGTCTGCTAGTTTGAACTTGATTACCAGGCTCAATGACGATGACCGTGAAGCCTGCCTGAGGAGCTGGGGTCGAGTATCGTAAGTCAAGAAGCGCATGCGCGGCGTTTAGTTCTTCCGAAGTGTTTTGCTATCAAGGAAGTGAAAAATGACGTAATTGAGTGAGTATAGGCAATTATTTTTGCGTAAACTAAATTTAGCATATTTTATTATTTTAGCCATTAGAATCACTAAACTTAATTGCACAGTTAACATACAGGCGGATTTCAGACTTGTTATTTTAATGTGTCTGAACAGTAATTGGTTGACATAAGTGATATAACTCTTAACACTAAGATACTCCAGCAGATTATAAAGCCTTATCAGAATAATAAATTCTTGCTCTGTTTAAGTGTGCTACAATGTTTCCATGACAACGAAATACCTAAAAAAACTTTAAATGACAAAATACAGCAATTAGTCTCGGAATATGCTCAATAACCTTTTCGGTAAACTGTAATGGAAGTGATATGGGCCGCACAGGAACATGCTTTTAAAAAATTATAAGATAAATCTGACAGACCGAAAACAACCAAGGGAGCTTATATACATTTTAAATTACTCTATTTCACTTCTCCCGAAATGACTCTATCAGAAATGTTTGATTCTACCATAGATTCTACGTAAGAAAATGTCCAGCCATTAGTATTAGTCATTTCATACTAGTGACATAATATATGAGTACTGAGTATGGTAAAATATAATTTATGTGCAGCTTGTGCACTGAAATTATTTCAAATAAGAGTAGCAGCTAGAAGGAAAGTTCTGGGCGCTCGTAGCCCCCTATAAAACTGTTAAACCATGTTCAGACATCTTAACGAACTCTTAATTTACTGTTCGTTACAAGGGCTTCATTGTTCGGACTCTCGGAAGTGTTTGGAATTAAAAAAGTTTGTTGATAACACGGAAGGGATAAACAAAATTCCGTGAGTAGAAGTCCGTCTCTGTATAGGGTAAGCTTTGAGCGAAGCGTACCGTGTATTCTAAAGATATTGATTTGAAATTATGTTGGATTTCTTACAAATGACAGTGCAAGTTTCATCGTATCTCGTCCCCAGGTGCCATACAGCGAATCACTGTATAGCGCATGCGCACATCAACTCCCCCAAATCCAATACAAAACAAGTTTTATGCAAATATAATGACTAATATGAGTGAGTCGAACATAAGCCTGTGTTTTCCAGTCCGGTATTTGGTCGGATAGTTGAAGCAGATTATAGTTTGTATCTTTTGAACTAATTTTATAGTATTTGCCCATAGAACAGATTATTTTAAAAAATAGTCCCTAAAACAATCGAAACTCCACGAACCTGCTAATCGAAGGTCTTCCGTCCCAAAAAGTTGTTTCAGTTGAATAATATTTAGTAATGGAACGGAATCTATTCGGTACAGCCGTGAAAATACTCCATTAATGTTAGATAGTTAGATAGTTAATTTCTTCACCTCTGACCACCCAGTATCTGGATTAGGCTACGCCTATACTGATATTACCCAATAAAGAAAGAAAGAAATGTCAGGAGTGTGAGGTGTTAAGTCGCAGCCCGCACCCTACTGCGCAACGCGTGAGGACGAGGATCCATTCTGCTAAACTCCCATACGCCAGCCATGAACAAGTCGTAGTGTAGTATAAATGGTGTGATTACAGATATCATTGCTTATTACCCGGTGGCAGTCGCTGCCTTTGTGATCCAATTTGTTTGTATCGCCATATCGTGCATTCGGTCTCACCAGCGGGGATTCGGTCTCACAGCGACCTCGCCCTGAGTCGTGTCGCCCTTCGGCGGATTGAACCTCGCTCTTCTTCATCACAAGTTGCCACTCTGCAAAATACTTTGGTTTTAAAAGTAAAAGCAAAATGGCGATTTTTTCTAAACGAGTGTTGATAGGAATATGATCTGAGTGGTGGGCGTGGTAGAGTTTTAGTGTGAACTGCATTCCAGGACGGTTTATAGCCGGCATGTTAATGAGTTTTAAGTAGACGACATTCTATTTGATCTTCCGTATAAGACGTCCACACACCAATACGTTTTCAAAAAGCTCCGTTTTAATCGTATCGCAAACGTTTTGCGTCCATACCAGCGTTTTCGATCGTCCACACTAGGGGCTGGAAAACAAGTAACAAATTAAGGTTAGGGTTAGGCTCATCATAATTTTAGATTAGAAAAAAACGAAGCAATTGTATTGGACTAGTTAATTTTGCGGTTTTCTGAAAGATATTTTTTGGCTGATGTCTTAGTAATTCACGAGGTTAGAGTGTTCCATGTTTTAGGAACTTGATGGAAGTTCATGAATTTTACAGTTGTGAGGTCTATAGTCGGCGACATGTCTCGCCGGTATTGTACATACATTCAAGTGTAGAAGTGTAACTCAATGTCCATGTTGTAACGAATTTTCAAACACCAGACGTTTTGCGCACCAAACGTTTCGAATACATTCGCACCTTCACCAAGGTATTAAAAAAGTTGTGTTGTGATAATGGTGTCAATAGAATACTAAATAAGTTTGAAAACGTTCGGAACAATGTCGTGTCTTACGAGTATCTATTAACAAGACAAAAATGGCACAGAAACCTCTAGTATTAGTTAATGTGCAATCTGCATCTACAAATAAAACAGCCAGCGGTTGTTTCCATGGCTAAATGACCACGTGGCCTGTCGTTAAAGCGGTCTGAATACGTAATTTAGTAAACACTAGGAAAAAGTAACGTTTATGTTATGATACACTAATATTAGAGAATCACCAACCAGACAAGTGATAGAGCTACCTATAAACCAAACAAGTGGTTGACGTACGAATATACAAGTTTTAGAAGCAATCAATTTCATTCATAATTTTGAAAACTAATACATATAGAAATTAGATAACATTAAATGACGCACAACAGCTCACTTTCGATATATTAGAATTCAGCCTGAAACAATTGACACCACTACGAGGCTCTGGGGAATAAACTGCAAACTCCACTGTTTATTCCTCGCCTCGTGTTGATGTCTATTGTTTCGGGTTGAATTTATCATACCGAAAGTGCGGTGCTCTATTTTTACCAATAGCAAAACTTAGCTGTAGACAAAAAACCTATAAAGGCAACTGTAATAGGTGTTCTCACTCGAAGTGAAGGCAAAATGAACACAGGACGAAATCTGGGTTCTCATACCCTAAGTACTCTAAATTCCAAGGACCCGGATGAACGATACTATTATGCACGGTGTGGACTGGGATCAATTCTCCACGTTAAGTCAGGTCCTCACTGGTGAAATAAGAATAAGCACAAGAGTAAGCAGAAAAATATGCACAAGCCAGTGAGGTCACCCGTGAAATGGAGATAAGAGTGAAATAAGCACAACGAACATGTCCGTTATTATATCTTATGCGTTTTTCTGTGCTTATTTCACTATTTCACCAGTGAGGATAGGATTAAGACAAGCGCGAACACAAGCACGAATTCTTATTTTACCAGTGATAACACGCGGCACCTCACGTGTACCTTCAGTGTTGCCTCTACGCATGCGTAGCTCATGATTCTTGTGCTTATTTCACCAGTGAGGACCAGGCTTTACAAGCCGCATAAATATTTTCCCTTTATGCGCTATGTTCGTGATATTCATATCTCACTCATCATGGGATTTTGGTGTGCATTACAGTGGCTTACTTAGTTGCTGGGAATAGGGCGTGTTACAGGAAACTGAAACAAGGTTTGCCGGTTTGCCGTATTTTGGCCGCTTACTCGAAAAAGCAGGAAAATTGAACGCCCGGATGTGTACACGTACACATATACCTACACATAGCGTACACATACACGCACACGCACACACATACATACGCCATACGCATACTTATACAAATAAACATACACATACACATACACACACACACACACACACATACACATACACATACACATACACATACACATACACATACACATACACATACACATA
>JANVCJ010089928.1:0-10455 GCA_026413505.1 Epizoanthus ramosus
AGTCCAACATGTCAGCCCAAATCAGTCTACAAGGAAGTAAACCAAACAGCAGGTTAAAATTTTAACCCCGGGTTAAGCTTTCGAACAACTGGGCCCTGGCGATTTTGAACTACTGATGATGATGTTAATCAAGTCAACAATGATTCATTAAAGCCTGCCGCACACCTTTGCGAAGGGCTCTGGAATAAAGCACGAGCCAGTCCACGATCTACGGACCGCCTTATAAGGAATATCGATTGTCTGAGGTTTGCGCATGCGCCGGCTCGTGCTTTATCCCAGAGCCCTTCGTTCCTCACCGCAGGCCTAAAAGAACGCGGGCTCTGGTAACGAGATTGGATTACCGTCCTCCATTTTGATTCTGACAGGAACACGTGATCACTAAACAGTTTCTCATTGGTTATTTTGATAATTGCAGTCGCAGTTTGTCAAAGGTTCACCGCCACCTTTGCGAGAAGATGCAATTACCTGCGATTATACTTGCGAAAAATATCAAACAGGTTTAATCGATGCGATTTTGATTGCATTCGTTCAAAATCGCATAGCACGCCACCGCACACGGTGCTATCAAGGAGTGACTTGAAGCAATTTCGATTGCATGCGTCGAAAATCGCATGTTGTCGCAAAGCTGTGCAGCAGGCTTAACGACATTTTACCCATCCAGCTACATTTGTGAACACCTCCCCCAGCCCCCTTCATAACCATCTACGGGCTGGCTCAATTGGAAAACAATCCTGAATTGACGTGTCTTCTTCTAAACAATTACTTCAAAATTTCCACTTAAACTATAAACATTTCAGTCAGTGTGAAAGATACCGCGCTCGTTCTCACTGTTTATTTTCTAGAAAGTGTATCGCCTGACTTTTCGTGTAAACAGACGAAACACTGTCCAAATATCTTATCGTAATGTTAGAATAAGTTGGACCTCTTGTGGGGTCGATGCAGTCCTCTGTGAGGGTCAAATATCTCATTGAAGTCGTAATCGCCGTTGTCTTCAGTGTCTCTCTGTGACTTCTTTTGCGCACTCGCACTGGGTGAGGCAACAACAATGGGTCTCATTCCACATTCTTGTCTCAGCTCCACCACATGACGGCCCGTCCTATCAGCAAGCTGTTGATGAGTTTCCTAAAAAAAAGAAATATCGATAAAACAAATTATGTTGGCCGTCATCATTTGCAACATACGCATAGATGGTATAACCATAGGCGAGGACATCAATCGCAGCAGAAACCTAAACATTTTAGGGATATACGATTACTGGATTCAGATCCGCGTTGTCGGCGTCTATTCGTGAACATTATTTGAATCATAAGGCGTTCATATACACCAGAAAAGTCTTTTATATTTTTAGCCCTTTGGAGCTACAATCGTGAATAAATGGTCAGCAAGTGCAAATACTTTGCTTCCAAATCTGAAACAGCTGTTTTACTAGCGAACTACTTATTGCGAACCGGCGGCGGCTGTTTTTCGTCAGTGTACAATGCGAAAGTTGTCAAATATATATGCAACAACATCATTTGTAACAGTATATTCGTACATTAAAATGAGGAGTTAACTATATGTTTCGAATGATGACGGTCTTTGTTATCATTCTGTATGGATATGTTACAGCTATTTCCAAGAAAAGGGTAATGACAGGTATCTATTATGTTTCCTTGTGCATGGAATTGTCTATTATAGTAAATTCGAAGACAACCTGACTCAAGAGTCCCTCGAACACGCCTTGTACCAAGCTGAGAGCTGTTGTAGGGCCTGTGACCTTACACCTCATGTCCTTTATACCAACTAACTCGGCGATGGCCTTAATAGCACGGTGACAGCGTAGGCCATACCCTGGCGAAACACAACAGAATTAAGTTTTACAGTGCAACTGCTCAAACAGGGACACTGGTAGAAACTCTTGGACATACATAATGAGAGAGAGAGGGAAATTTTTAGAATTTTCTGATGTAACAATTTTTTTTATTCCAAAGAGAAGGGAGTGTTGACAACAGAGGAGCCACAGAACATTTACTTTGTCGCTCAAATTGTCTAGAAATAAGGCCTCACAGTTACAAAAAGCATATACATTTTTTCATTTTTACCTGACTTATTTTGGCAAGTTTGTCAATATTCCATAACTTCTTTGTGTATAAAGTCAAGGGATTTGTTATGGTGCCAAATTTGACTAAAATATAGCATCTTTTTAGGTTTAGGATTTAATTAAGCTTTTTGACACCCCTTCCCTCTCGTCGTTTTGACAGCCCAATTGACTGTATCAAACATACACACCGTAGAACCAATCAATCACATTTAGACACTACCATGGTTTGTCTAGGATAAAAGCAAAATTCTGATTCTACTGTTTAAAAGTTGTGCTGTAGGTGGTTATTTGCGTGGCCCTAGGCTGAATTTCAGCCATCGGTTTTTCAGTGCACCCCAGATCCCCATGACGTTGAGAAAATCACAGGCACTTCAAAACATCAAGGCCTAAAAATCAAGCCTAAAGTTTTCCCAGTGTTATAGGGATTTTGCCCTCCTTCCTCCAGTAATTTGTCCCTCGAAATAATGCTCTATATGATATGTCATAACATTTTTATTTAAATACTGCAAGTACTCTTCAAGAAAAATACCATTATAAAAGCGGGGAGAGTAGTAAAATCGCTCAACGATAATGTTCTCAACTGATTACTGGCGAAGAAGGGACTGTTTTGCAGTGTACAGGGGGAGATCCCCATGGCATCAAGCTCGGTAGTTGCACTGAAGAATTTGTTCAGTTCAAAATAATGCAGCATTAATTTGTATTCTACTTACATGTAGTGCCAGTCTATAAACTATTGGTTAAGTTTGGATAATTTGTTATACCTGCAGACGATCACTTCCTAAATGTATTTATGCCCCATCCATCTAGTTTTTTTTGATATTGTAAAGCCAATAAATATGTTGACAAATTTTAAGATTGAAAGGGTTGAGAGTCTATGCACCATCCAGTGTGTCTCTCTGTTTTTCGGTCTGCCTGTTTATCAGTCTGTCTGTCAGTCTATCCACCAGCGTAATGCACATGATTGTATATTTATCAATCGTATCCAAAACTAATAAATCGTTCACTCTATTACTCTGCTTAACATTTTACTTGCAAATGCAACATTCACAAACCATTCACAAAACTCACCTGGTGGTTTTCTTTCAAATTGGATATGTGTCTTCTTGAACTTCGTTTCAAAATTGTGAAATACTGTGACAAAAACAATGAATTGCAATTGATAATAGCAATGTTATAAGAAAATTCAATACCTGACGAGGGAATTCCACACGTTATCAGTTTTTCAAGTGAAATTTAACGTGGAATTCCCGAGTCAGGTATTGAATTATCCTTGAATCGCATAGTCATTTATATACTGATTAAAAAACATGGAGTCTTGTCCAATTTGTAAACAAAACTTCGGTGCGCGCAGCTGGGGAATTCAGGTCATGCAATTCCACGTTAAATTTACACTCTCCTTGGCCAATAAGCACGCAAGATTCATCTATACTATGCAATTCTATATAGCATCTGCATCTAAATGAAACCTACCCCTGATATATTATGATGCTCTGATTAAAACTTGATGTTAACAACAAAACTACAGAACTGTACTATTAATATTTGTATATTGGATTACCTGTAAGCTTTATTAGAAATATCTACCGGTATTTTTGCAGTCACAGAACTACAAATAGTTTTTGTCAATTTGAGATACACACGGTAGCTCTAAAATACTGTTAATCTGAAAGTCTGCATTCCACACTGTCAAATGATACACTTACCAGTGTGATTATCACAACGTTCAACATGGTGAAGATAGTTCACTGCCTTGTTTTTTGCCTGATGCACAAAGATAAAAAATAATATGTTTGCATGATGTTAATTTGCAGGTGTATACCCTGATCTTTGTTATACAGGTTATACAGAGCCGCCTTATTTAACCAGCCCAGCTGAACTAGATCTTGTGTATAAATTAATAGTTAATAAACAAACAACATTCATGACTTTATCATGTTTTTTTTCAGAAGTCTTGAAGTTGAAATTTATAAGTGCAGTGATTGTTTCAACAGAGGTCAAGAACAATAGCTACACTGACTTATACATGTAATTACACTTGTAAATTCTTATCGATTTAGTCCCTGGATGAAGAACGTATTCCAGGCAGTCTATACCAACTCTGTATAATTTTGTGTAATTGTTCCTACCTGTCTAATAGCACTGAAAGGTGTTTGCCCTTTGCCAACTGCAAAGCCTGTTGAGAAACAAATCAAGAAAATATATATTTACATTGAGTATTGAGCAGTAGTAGAATAATACGAAGTTTATCTCTGAGTGGTATGAATATTTCACAAGTGAGACTGGAGTATTAATTTACTGAGTACTGTACTATCAAAATGACGATCAAAATCAAGATACCAATATACTAAAGTAATAGAAATAAGACATTTTTTATTTCTCCTTTAAAGGTACATGTAGCTTTAACCCTTTCAACCCCAGTCAGTATATCAACATCTATTTTCTCCTTACCATATCAATAAAAAAATAAGTAGTTTGGTAATAAGAATTGATTGACTGATCAGAAACTTCAAATTTTCTCAGATGAATTGCAAAATTCTCCTAACCTGTTTAAAAGAAATCTATGGAGATGGTGAGGAGAATTTAGCAACTTGTCACTTGACATGTTTAGGGCTGAAAGGGTTAAGAACTTTTGCATATTTTCCTATTTAGATGCATGCAGATTATTGTCAATTTCCAAAGCTTCAAACCTGCGGCTCCATTAGCATTTCCAACGGCTACTAATGCTCGTTGAGTTCGTTTCCTTCCTCCTGATGTCATATTGCTTACCCGGCGAAGCTGATGAACAATTGATACAACCGACTTTTAGTTTTGACATGCAGTGTACCAAATAATTATCACGAGTCACTCGACTACATATCCTTTGTAGTAACGTTCTTTAATTAGTAAATACACAGTTATGTACATGTACACAGGTCATGGTTCATACATAAAGTTCTAAAAAAAATCAAGGACTTTTCAAGGACTTTTCAAGGACTTTTCAAGGATATCTGAGACTTTTTCAAGGACTATTTTCCACAGGGTATAACAAGTTTGTTATGTTTAAACAGAAGAATTAGAGTAACAACATTTCTAAAAATAAATGTTTGGCATGACAATTGCAGCACACAGAACATCATCTTTCAGCATGAAATTCTCGATGGATGTTGGCCGTGCTGCTGCTTGACTGCCTTCTCGCCATGGTTGTGGGGCTGCTGATTCTGCTCCTGTGTTTTGTTCACACAAAAATTCAAGGATATCAAGGCATTTTTGAAATAATTCAAGGACTTTTCAAGGACAAAAGCCAAAATTTCTAAATTCAAGGATTTTTCAAGGACTGACCCATTTTTCAAGGACTTTTCAAGGCCTGTATGAACCCTGGCTACTATTTGGACACACAACCTCTATTTGGAGAAGCAGCTTTTATTTGGAAAAGCAGGCACTATTTGGACACACAGCCGTATTTGAACACACAGCCACTATCTGGACAAGCAGCCACTATTTGAACACACAGCTGCTATTTAGAAAAACATCGAATTTGCATTCAATTAGTTTAAACTTGTGAATGTCTCCTCAGGGGTAGGTTATTTATATGTAAATAGTTTTCGTATATACTAAACCCTTTGTTTCCTCAGGGGTAGGTTTTCCAATTACCAATCATATTCCATAGATTTCTATCCGTTTTGTACAGGAACAGAAGGAGCATACACATGGAACAGACTACAACTAGCTTTTATGATAACAACAACAATCGCTTTCTTGTATGCGCCTGTTACAGGTCGCCTGGGAAGTGCAAGGAACTGGACTTCCTAGCTTCACTATTCACAGCCGCTGAATGTATGTACAGTACAAGGAAAGAACTGCTTTTAATAGGAGACTTTAACATGGATTTGTATCACAACAGTGATGAAGGTCGGTTGCCTAATAGTCACTTGGTCGATTACTGTGAGCGATTTTGCATTGTAAACAACATTTCTCAGCCGACGCGCGTCACAGACAAAACAAAGATATTGATTGATGCTGTGCTAACTAGTCATCAGGAACGTTATGCAACATCGGGAACATTACACCTTGGTGTAAGTGACCATGACCTTGTCTTTGTTGTGCGTAAAAACAAGGTAGCACGTCTTAAGCGGCGCCTCATTGAATATCGAAGCATGAAGAATTTTGATCATGCCAAATTTCTGTCGGATCTGAAGAAAGTCCCTTGGGATACGGCCTACTCGTATGATAATGTGGACGATGTATGGGGTCACTGGAGCACGCTCTTTAAGGACATTCTTGATCTGCACGCACCTCTTAGGTAACAATGGATGCGTGGCGACCAATTACTTTGGATTACACCACAAATCCAACGTGAAATCGCATTGCGTAATAGATGTTTAAACGCCACAGAAAGCTCCCTCGCCCGGTTCGTGGAGGCGTATACGAAACAACGTAACAAGGTGACATCACTCAAGCGCAAAGGAGTTAAGACCTTTTGTTATGATGCGTCTACCGCAGCTAAACATCCTGGGGAATTTTGGAAGATAATGAGGCCTCTTCTCCCAAACTCTGGCGCAAATAAACAAAGCAATATAACCCTAGTAGAGAATGGAACTGTTATAACAGAACCTGGGGCGGTGGCCAATATTTTCAACGATTATTTCACAAATGTTGTCTCCAGCGGTGACAGTTTAGATGAGACGGAAGATCACAAAGACTTTGCTGATCACCCAAGTGTCAAATTAATTGAGGAAAGAGGGGTATTGGACAGCTTTTCGTTTGAACCGGTCAGCACCAGCTACGTCTGCGAAATCCTGGACCACTTGAATCCAAGGAAAGCTGTTGGAGTTGACGGCATCTCACCACGTCTATTGAGACTGTCTACTCCCGTGTTGGCGAATGAAATCGCAAAGCTAGTCAATTACCTCATTGATAATGGAATCTGGCCATCGGAATGGAAATGTGGTAATCTAACACCCGTTTTCAAAAAGGCGGAGGACACGTGCAAAGACAACTATCGGCCTGTTTCGATATTAACAATTCTGTCGAAAGTGTATGAGAAGGTGATGTTCGACCAATTGTACTCAGCATTCTATTGTCATTTTTCCTTTAACCTTTCGGGGTTCTTAAGGAATCATTCTTGTTGCTGAAGATGACCGAAGACTGGAGGAGGAGTCTTGACAATAGAGAGGGTGTAGCTGCTGTTGCGGTTGATTTAAGTAAAGCCTTCGACTCCATTAATCATAATCTTCTGCTGGCAAAGCTAAAGGCCTATGGGTTCTCTGCTTCGGCACTAAAGTTGATGTCCTCATATTTGTTGGGTCGTAAGCAACGAATGAAGGTGCAAGGAGTGTGTTCGAACTATAGTGAAGTCAAGGCAGGGGTTCCTCAGGGATCTCTCCTTGGCCCGCTACTGTTCAACATATTCATCAATGATCTGAACTATTCTGTCCCGAACGCTTCTCTTAGATTATATGCCGACGATACTACTGTATACAAATCTGACGTCTCGCCTATGGTACTAGAGTTTGTCATTAACAGTGACCTGAGTGTACTGTCCACCTGGTTTTACGAGAACAAATTAATTCTTAATCATGAAAAGACACAGGCATTTCCTGTTGGTCCCTACAAATATGACTATTCTATGGTCCTATCTGGCTCAGATATTGAGACATCAGAGTCAATCAAGATATTAGGTGTAATGTTAGAAAGAATGTTAACATATAAAGAACATATTACGATCCAACTTAAGAAGGCATATTCTAAGGCATCCGCCCTTAGGCGAATTAGAAAATTTGTTCCTATCGAGGTTATGCAGAAGATGTATAGAGCCTATATTTTACCCCACCTGGAATACTGTAGCCCACTCCTTTTGGGTGTGGGTAAAGTACAGAACAATCGGTTAGAGGACGCTAATTACTATATATTAAGGTCAATGCTAGGACATGCGAAGTCTGTTCCCTATGAACAACTTCTTAGAATTGCAAGTATGAGGACTCTTGAACACAGAAGACAATGTCAATCCTTGATCTTACTATACAAATGCCTGTATAACAATGGTCCTCTGTATATTCGTAACTTTTTTAACTTTAGAGAGTCTTGTTATGATTTAAGAGGCATAGGAACCACACTTACTCAGCCTAATTTTAATCTAAGATGGATGAAGAACTCTTTTACATACAGTGTAAGTAAATTATGGAACAAGCTACCAGTAGAAGTTAAACAGGCTGCAAACGCTACTGATTTTAAAAATAAGCTTAACAGGGTTACTTTTCAGAATTATTAGAATTTATTGCGGCTTTGTTCATTAATATGACACCAATTTTATAATAGCTATACTCAACTGATTTTAGACCCTAAGTTAGATATATGTATATAAGTAATAAGTAGGATAATATACTTTAGATTTTTTATATACAATAATTAGAATATCTTAATCATATTGTATTTTAGACTTTATATAACATTTGTAACTAGTAGATTTTACACGTACGTATTTTGAACGAGCTTGAGCATAAGCTATTAGGCGTAACGTGTTTAAATTAACTATCTTATCTTATCATACCTTTTAAGGAATTTCAAAGTGTTTGCTGTTTGCTGTTTGCTATTTGCAGATCGCTGTACGAATTATATAGTGGAACATTGCTAAAGGAAATACTGTGATCTGGAAATATAGTATGGATGCAAAGCCAATGTTCAATGTGTACTTCTTTATTACTAAGTAAGGAACTCATACAGACCCTATTTGCAGAGCAGCCACTATTTGGACACTGCCGCTATTTCGAGAACCACCAGCTATTTGGACAAACAGCTGCCATTTGGACAAGCACTCGCTCTTTCGACAAGCAATCTCTCTTTGGAAAGAGCCGCTATTTGTACAAGCAGCCAATTAAAAAACATTTTGAGCGAGAAAAGTCAAAATGTAACTTTGCTCCAAATTGACCATCGAGGTATAGGTCGCAGTATACGAGAAATCTTCAAAATTCAAGTTGGAATAAAAATGCTCAGGATGGTCTGGAAATGTATGACAAATATATATACTAACTCTCGAGCACATTAAAAAGACATTTTGAGACAGAAAAGTAAAAATGTAATTATGGTCAAAAGCGAGTCTCCCGGTACAGGTCACAGTATTGGAGAAATCTTCAAAATTCAAGTTGGACAAAAATGTTCCTGATGGTCTAGAAATGCATGACAAACATATATACTAAAACCAGAGCACATTAAAAAGCCATTTTGAGCCAGAAAAGTAAAAATGTAATTTGCTCAAAATTGAGTCTTGAGGTACAGGTCACGGTATGCGAAAAATCTTGAAAATTCAAGTTGGACTAAAAATGTTCCTGATGGTCTGGAAATGCATGACAAACATATATACTAACTCTAGAGCAGATTGTAAAGACATTTTGAGTCAGAAAGGTAAACATGTAATTTTGCTCAATATTGAGTCTCGAGGTACAGGTCGCGGTATGCGAGAAATCTTGAAAATTCAAGTTGGACTAAAACTGTTCCTGATGGTCTGGAAATGCATGACAAACATATATACTAACTCTAAAGCACATTAAAAAGACATTTTGAGCCAGAAAAGTAAAAATGTAATTTTGCTAAAAATTTAGTCTCGAGGTACAGGTATGCGAGAAATCTTGAAAATTCAAGTTCGAATAAAAATGTTCCTGATGGTCTGGAAATGCATGACAAACGCTAGAGCAGATTGTAAAGACATTTTGAGCCAGAAAGGTAAACATGTAATTTTGCTCAATATTGAGTCTCGAGGTACAGGTCGCGGTAAGGCAGTTCTACTAATACCTACTAATACAGTTTCCTCACTAGAACAATTAAAGACTTGAACTCCTTGCCTAATACTGTCATTGAACAACCTAATGTAGAAAATTTCAAGTCTGGCCCGCACATATTGCTGGGCGATGAAAATTTTCTAACTTTAATTATTTTTGTATTTACACCCGAACCTGTAATTGCAGTTTATTTTAAGTAGCACTTAGCACTTGCACTGCATATTCACATTTATAATATATAAAAAAAATATAAATACATGCACATTTCACAATTTTTAAATTTAAATGTGTATTCTATGAAACTTATGTATAAACTTTCGTATTGTAATCCATATTCTATCGTTATTGACTGAAAACTTTGAAGGAACTCGTGATAGATATTAGCATGCTTCGATCTGTGTGATCATCGTGAGAGGTTAAACTCTGACATGCTAGGTGCAGACGAAGACAAGTGGAGATGTTGAGAAGAAAACGCGAAAAAACCCCAAACTGTTATTACCGCAGTTGATTATAACTGTTTAAACATCGGTTTCTTTGTTGTTGATTAAGTGTTTTCAGTTATCAGTTCGTAGCTCCGTTAATATTTTCTGGATACCCATAAACCTATATATCACTGGAAAGCTT
>JANVCJ010089939.1:0-10455 GCA_026413505.1 Epizoanthus ramosus
CGTTTCCTCAGTGCAATCCTGCCGCACCTGTTCACCAACCAAAAGCCCTTATAAAATCCTCTCAGTCTCAATATCAGTCTTGGTAGAGCTCTTCGACCTTTGTCTCTGTAGCATCCGATAATTCGGAATCGTGGATCGCGTCTGATTGGCTTTCGTCCTACCAAAAGGAAACATACGCGATGCTGAATTACAACTTCAGAATTTACGGACATATCATTTCTTACATATATATAATGTAAAATAGCAATATATAGCACACTTTTAGATTAGAGCTAGAAAAGACTATTGCGGCACAGGTCTGATTATCTTTCAGTTATTCAACTGTTTGACAAAAGCACAACTTAGGCTATAAAAATATTCGAAAAACACCGAAACACTGAAAGACATTCTTAAGAGAATTTCATCTACAGTAACTGAAATCAGTTCACACTATTAGTTTGGGACACCAACTGAACAATTTCAAATTTTCATTCTGTAACTTCTCTTCCATCCGACATATTTACGTCTTATCTAACTGGCATTGCACTTCCCTCACATTCCCTAATGTTTACAATGTACAGTTACATCTAATTAAAATCACCTATTGATACAGCAAACATGGCAATACGACTTACTTCTCTTGATGCGGTACACATCATTTCCCCACCCAGTTCCTGTCCAGTGGCTGCATCCTCTTCGTCTGCCATATCTGCCATATGTTCTATGGGCATTGGGTCCAGACCAACATTCATTATGGTTTTGCACAGAGAACACTCTGTATCCTTTCCTTAGTGCAATCCTGCCGCACCTATTCACCAGCTTAAATCCCCTGTAAACTCCTCTCAGTCTCAATATCAACCTTGGTAGAGCTCTTCGTCCTTTGTCTCTGAAGCATCCCAAGAACTGGAATCGTGGATCTCGCCTGGTTGGTTTTCCTACCGTCATACAGTATTTTAAGTCAGCAATGATTTAAATACATTTAATATCACATAGCACAACAGAGCTATATATACAAATGAAACATGATGACGTGAAAATATTAGAATCATATTCCATCTCTGACTTGCTAATTGTGTCTTGGCATAAAACAACAGCATCACACCATTCATCTACTTAAACGCAAAGATTCAGCTAGTATCACATGTAGTTCATTTTGTCTCTACACAGTGTAATGTTGTACGTAATAGTCTTAACAACTGAACATTAACTTGTACTCCTAGATTTGCATTACGTTTCATGAACAATACTAAGACACTTTTACACTCTCCGAGACGTTTTATTTCCAGATCTTTCTTCAGACACAGCTGTGACATGCTTGTCAATATTCCATTTTATCCTTATCTTATTTCATTTTCATTTTGCCTCGCCTTCGCACAGACACTCACACACACACACACACACACACACACGCACACAGACACACACATACATACATACATACATACATACACACACGGACACACACACACACAAATGTTATGAAAAACAACAGCACAAAATACAAAGTGAAACCTATAGTAGTCACGGCAAAATCTTAATATCTATACGTTACGATATCTGGTTATCCAAAGTAATATATATACATTACAAATACTAATTTACCCATGACACTAACCTCCTCGTATGCGGTACACATCATTCGCCCATCCTCCTCCTGTCCAGTGGCTGCAACCTCTTCGTCTGCCGTATCGACCATATGTTGTGTGGGCATTGCGTCCAGACCAGCATTCACGATGGGCTTGCACAGAGAATACTCTGTATCGTCTCCTCAGTGCAATCCTGCCGCACCTATTCACCAACCTAAATCCCTTATGGAATCCTCTCACTCTCAATATCAGCCTTGGTAGAGCTCTTCGACCTTTATCTCGGAAGCATCCAAGAGGTTGGAATCGTGGATCACGCCTTGCTGGTCGAGGTCTTGGTGGAGGTCTTGGTGGAGGTTTTACTCCTGCCGCGAAAGTAATTATATTAAAATTATAGCGCTCCTATTTACGAGCTTCATTTTGATCTAAAAGATCTATTTCAACTTTGCCAATCTTTTCTCATCAACCAATGTTTGACGCACTAACATAGATATGTATTTGTATGGACCACTCCTACCATTGAGTGAAGCAATATGTGTTTACATACAGACGTATATACAAGAATTAATACTATACATACATACATACATACATTACATGTACAGTACATTCCAAGAAAATAATTCCACTTCGAAAGAGATCTCACGAAACAACTATCCAGTTTATCGAAAAATTTATTCGCCTATTTTTACATCCCATTGCCTAATAATACTGCTCTTCTGCTGAGATCATATATATGGGAAATTCATGACAGTCTTTAGTTTTCACACTTCCTATCGTGCAGTACACGTAATTTCCCCAACAACGTCCTGGTTTTATCACTAGATCGCTCTTCCTACTTACCTCCTCCTCTTCGAATGCGGTACACATCATTTCCCCACCCTGTTCCTGTCCAGTGACTGCACCCTCTTCGTCTGCCATATCGACCATATGTCTTATGAGCATTGGGTCCAGACCAACACTCGTTGTGGTTTTGCACAGAGAACACTCTGTATCGTTTCCTCAGGGCAATCCTGCCGCACCTATTCACCAACCTAAATCCCCTGTAAACTCCTCTCAGTCTCAAAATCAGTCTTGGTAGAGCTCTTCGACCTTTGTCTCTGAAGCATCCAATAAATCGGAATCGTGGATCTCGTCGTACTGGCCTTCGTCCTATGAAGGAGAAATATGAGATCTAAATCAATCCGGCACAGTCGAATATAAACATTTACTACTTAGCACACTATGTAGTATTAGCATATTCTTTTGTAGCATCCTTTTCGTAACTAACCGTTGTAAAGGCATATAATTATGACGTAATGCATACTGGCAAAAATAGTACTCCAATTAACATTTAGCAAGCAACGTAAACCATATTTATGTTAGACTCAAATTCTACCTACCTATTTAATTTTTGAATACGTCTTTTGTTCTTTGATGTGTATCACACCTTATCGGATTAGCAAGTTGGTTCACGATTTCAAAGAATATATCTCATCTGTACGAGATGACTCTGTTAGCAGAGCTCCTAAGTGATTCCACCACCATTTGCAATTATATAGAAGTAAATGCTCTATTTCTTATCATCCTTATTTATAATTATTTTCTATAATTTAGTCATAATTAGAAACTCTCAATATATCCATTATATTTCAATGTACTATAGTTCGCATTTAAACAAGTAAATATTCTACGCACCTCCTGTTATTCTATACACATCGTTGCCCCATGATGTTCCTGTCCAGTGGCTGCATCCTCTTCGTCTGCCATATCGACCATATGTTCTATGGGCTTTGGGTCCAGACCAGCATTCATTGTGGTTTTGAACAGAAAATACTTTGTATCCTTTCCTCATTGCAATCCTGCCGCACCTATTCACCAACCAAAATCCCCTGTAAACTCCTCTCAGTCTCAATATCAACCTTTGTAGAGCTCTTCGACCTTTGTCCCTGAAGCATCCCAAGAACTTAAATCGTCTGTCTCTCCTAACTGGTCTTGTTGCTATGGAAGGCAAAAGTAATATACACGTATACATCACAAACAGACAATATAAAACAGCCGATTATAAGTTATTTAACATGTTTAGCACTATTACGCTATTATAGTTGTACTTAACGCAAACAATAGAAGAAACGAATGCTATGATATCATGAAGACAAGCTCCTATTATTAACATTACTCAAATTCAAAATGCTAATTTTGTAAAAAGAGATATTTATATTTACATCGAGAACGATTATTTCACACATTTTACGTATCCTACTGACGATCACTTACTGTTGTGCGTTTATTTTCAGAAGCATATATTCCTCTGCTCAGTTGCACCTTATTAAAACAAAACGTCTTGACAGCATACGCTTCACGAGTCCCTTAGTCTACTAAACTACATTTAATACTCAGAACCAACTGCATTTACTTTTAAACGTCCATCTCGAAGTCGATGTCTATGTCGATGGTAAACTCACCTCCCTTTATACGGTACACATCGTTCGCCCATCCGCCTCCTGTCCAGTGGCTGCACCCTCGTCGTCTTCCATATCTGCCATATGTTCTATGAGCATTACGTCCAGACCAGCATTCACGATGAGCTTGGACAGAGAATACTCTGTATCGCCTCCTCATTGCAATCCTGCCGCACCTATTCACCAACCTAAATCCTTTATGAAATCCTCTCAGTCTCAAAATCAACCTTGGCAGAGCTCTGCGACCTTTGTCCCTGAAGCATCCAAGGAATTGAAATCGTGGGTCACGTCTGGTGGGTGGAGGACGTCCTATCAATGAAGAAATATACAATAATTTACATACATACAACTTACATGTAAAAACTATTAGTAGAAGGAAAAACATCATGCAGAGCCACAACAACATTTAATTACTTGATCGGGATCGCCTGATGTTTGTTTATGCAAGACATTCCGAGTAACAAAATAATACGAAATAACAAATCCAGAGTCATACAGTCAATTATGATTGTGAGCATCATTGAAACACCCTTTTCTTCTTTCCAAAACTTGTCTAGAGGACCAGCGTATTGCAAACTACACCATCATCTATAATACGAGTCTCTGTTCCGAAAGGTTCATAGGTAAAACACATGTTACATTTATTCCATGAGGCTGAGTTGTTAGCTAGGATTTTCTTAAACAATTCAAAACAATCCAGAGCTACATGCGATCAATACATTTGTGTGATGGAGCGATATGGATGCAAGACATAACCACAATTGTCTTCACGGATTATGCCGCACATCTTGCTAATATAGGCTCTGCTAGCTCCTATTCGCTACATCCAAGAACAGCTCTAATAGGAACACAAACTTAACAAAAAGAACCACAAAGAGAAGTAATTAGAAAAGGAACTATCTTTTATTTACGATTTCTAATTTCGCCTGCGATAATTGTAAAATACAACGTGAGTTTAATGGAATTAAAAACCGCCAATAATTTAGTTCCTTCACATCCATTCTAATATAACCCTTAAGACAGAAGCCATACTCAGGAACACGAAGGCATAAGAGAGAGATTACTGGACCCCACCACTAATTTCGAACCGGTTGGAAATGTAAGCATTCCAATAGCAGTGCAATTAGTACACAACTTATTAATTAATTTCCATGGCAACAATTACCAATTAATTAATTGATTAACGTTGCTATAGGAACATATGTTGCAAACTAAAAACCGAAAATAACAATAGAACAATATCTTAAACTTTAAAATAGAGTTGACGTCGGCTAATTAGATCATTATCTGGCTACAGTTTCTAAAGTTCTTGGCGATTGATTGAACAGCAACATTTCAAGCCAAAAATCCTTGGGGGGTCCATATAATCTCCCGCCCTGTGCATTTGAGGGTTAATGTGGTGGCTTTGATATGAACTGATATCTCTGATAACTACGCTTAATATTAATGTCTATTACCTCCTCGTATGCGGTAAACATCATTTCCCCACCCAGTCCCTGTCCAGTGGCTGCAGCCTCTTCGTCTGCCGTATCTACCATATGTTTTATGGGCATTGGGTCCAGACCAACACTCGTTATGGTTTTGCACAGAGAATACTCTGTATCGTCTCCTCAGTGCAATCCTGCCGCACCTGTTCACCAACCTAAATCCCTTATAAACTCCTCTCAGTCTCAATATCAATATTGGTAGAGCTCTTTGGTGCTTGTCTCTGAAGCATCCAATAATTCGGAACCGTGGATCTCGTCTAATTGGCTTTCGTCCTACCAAAAGGAAACATACAAAATTCTAAATTACAACTTCACAGTAATGTGACATATTCCTTTTACATCTAAATCTTGTAAAATAGCAATATATTTACTTCAATTCTTGTAGTAAATACTACAATTTAGAAGAGACAAAGAATAAACTATCGCGACACAAGTTTGATTATCTTTCAATCTCAATATCAGTCTTGGCAGAGCTCTTCGGCCTCTATCTCTGAAGCATCCCAAAAGATTAAATCGTGGCTCTGGTCGTCATAATAATAATAATAATAATAATAATAATAGTAAAAATAGCAATTATAATCTAACCTGGGACCTCCTTTTTAGCAGTCTGGGATCTTAGGGACTGCGCTAATTACGATCACACCAACAAACATAAATATATTTATCATATATTTATATAGACATAATAATTGCTAAAATATGGCATATTACAAAATATGCAAACATTTCTATTGAAAATCGTTTCTCCTATATTTATTCCACTCCCTTGCACTCTCTTCCACTCCGTTTTCCGTCCTACTCACCTCCTCGTATGCGGTACACATCATTGCCCCACCCAGTTCCTGTCCAGTGGCTGCACCCTCTTCGTCTGCCATATCGCCCATATGTTCTGTGAGCATTGGGTCCAGACCAGCATTCATTGTGGTTTTGCACAGAGAATACTCTGTATCCTTTCCTCAGTGCAATCCTGCCACATCGATTCACCAGCTTAAATCCCTTGAAAAATCCTCTCAGTCTCAGAATAAGTCTCGGCAGAGCTCTTCGATGTTTGTCCCTGAAGCATCCCAAGAATTGGAATCTTCGATCTCGTCTACTTGGTCTTCCTCCTACCGAGAAACGGAATTGTCATGTACCCACAGCACGCTACTTTACAAATCAATAAAAATCTTAAACCTTAACTTTGCTAAAAACTATAATACAATATTAACTTGTGCTTCTCTATTTTCTTAACTTACAACTGTAAGCAGGACAAACATGAGCGGGAACCGAGCCGTTTGCGACCTCTGATATTAATTAACCCATAACACCCACCTCCTCGTATGCGGAACACGTCATTAGCCCACGAGCCTCCTGTCCAGTGGCTGCATCCTCTTCGTCTGCCATATCGGCCATATGTTGTGTGAGCCTTACGTCCAGACCAACATTCGCGATGGGCTTGTACAGAGAATACTCTGTATCGTCTCCTCAATGCAATCCTGCCGCACCTATTTACCAATCTAAATCCTTTATGGTATCCTCTCAGTCTCAATATAAGCGTTGGCAGAGCTCTTCGACCTCTGTCTCTGAAGCATCCCAGAGGTTGGAATCGCGGATCTCGTCTAGCTGGTCTAGGCTTTCGTCCTAGCGTAAACAGAGCAATACATTACCCAGCGATTGGTTACGAGTTCACATTCGTTATCAATATTCAATACAATTATTGTAATTAAGAATTATTCTACGAGCTCGGGTCGTACCTGAGCTTGTATCCAACGAAGTGCACAGTCGGATATCAACTCACTACGATGAGTGCTGACGAGTGGATTAATTGTTTTCTTATGTATATTTTTCACATGTACTAAGTGTACAAACGCTCTTTAGAACACTCGAGACACTACAATACGGTAAACATTCCTCTCACTTCTGCTCAGCGAGTATGTAACTTGACTCAGTCAGTTTCACTTGGTTCCCGATGTAATTCAGGAAAGCCTTATATAGTCTAACGAACACACACATAGAATTGATTCCGGATACATTCAAAATGTAAACAACGTTGTCACAAGCAATCCGAAAAAGAACAAAAAGAATTGCGAGAATCTTGAGCCAGGAAATAATTAAGTCAACCAGTTGTGAACCTGCTCCTTGGCATTTGTGGAAACTACAAAATACCAGTCGGCGATCTAATTGGAGAAAATTGGCTGATATTTCCTCTGTCTACAATAACTGACTACCTGATACGTCTTCAGTGTGTACTTGCTGCACTATCCAATTTACAGCCAGTGATGGGGTTGATGTTTCCTTACCAAATATTAAAGGTATTTATGGCAGAACATTGTGTCTATAAAAGTAAGGTTAACAGCTCCGAAAATCCCTGTTGCTTTGCAATGTCAATTAACACTGTACTGTTGGCGGTTTCTCGATCATACCAAACTCTTGTATCTCTACTTTGTTGTAATGTACTTTGATAAATCATACGTAGTTGCTTTATTGCTACTCGGGAGTATTATTTTATTACGAAATGTTTCTCGGTTGCCCTTTTCGGATTCTCTTCTATGAATAGGATATAAGCTGCTAGACTAGTTGCAGGGTAACTAATCAGAGATCTCTATTGCCTAGTGAGTATGTACATGCAATTTAACAAGATTATTATCAAAACATTTGTTCAAACATGATTCATGATTTTATACCAAGATAACAATATTCAGCTCTTAGGCTATTTCGAGACAATTGATCTCTATGAGTCAGTCGATCTCTATTGCCTAGTGAGTATGTACATACAATTTAACAAGATCATTATCAAAACATTTTTCCAAATATGATTCATGATTTTATACCAAGATAAAAATATTCAGTAATAAAAATAGTGAGGTGTTGCTCACGTATTGAGTAACGTTTTTTAGCCAATTGTGAACACGTGCACACCTCTTTTGAACGCGATGGGACAATGTTTTCCCTCCGGTGTACCACGTTCTTGGAAATTGCGAATAAACTGTTGTTGTTCTGCTGTTTGTGATGACATTCAGAGGGTTTGCAAGAACAGTAACTTGATACCTTGTTTAATATAAGAGAGTTTAGGCACATTTTCAGCGATGGGAAGTCTCTCTCTCTCTCTCTCTCTCTTCATCTCTAATAACATTTCTTATTCACACAATCGTATTTTGAACAAGCTCTGTAGCTCTTAGGCTATTTCGAGTCAACATAAAGGATTAATGCACTGTATAATGTTATTATTGTTACTCACTTCTGTTTATTCGATACACATCATTTCCCCACGATGTTCCTGTATAGTGGCTGCACCCTCTTCGTCTGCCATATCTGCCATATGTTCTGTGAGCATTGGGTCCAGACCAGCATTCATTGTGGTTTTGCACAGAGAAAACACTGTATCGCTTCCTCAGTGCAATCCTGCCGCACCTATTCACCAGCCTAAATCCCCTGTAAACTCCTCTCAGTCTCAAAATAAGCTTTGGCAGTGCTCTTCGACCTTTGTCCCTGAAGCAACCGATAATCGTAAATCGTGGATCTCGCTTCACTGGTCTTCGTCCTATCAAGGAAAGTAATATTATCCATTATCGCCAATACCATTTGTCATCTTACAACTAGATATAGGAAACACTAACTGGCTTTGTCCTTCCAACAGCAACAAGCATATGTCACAAGTCAGTAATCCGGTTACCACTATCGGAATAATTTCAAACTCTAAAATTCTAATAAAAAGGACAAGAAGACGAAGAAAAACAAGAAAATTATTTACAATATGATACACAATAATTATGAAAGCAACTATAATGTAGCAACGGCGTTGATATGAAAACAGTATCTCCAATGTTATAGTAATTATAAAAATAGCAGTTTCATTACGTAGCTACACTAATTTATCAAATATCTATTTCCTATTAACGTAAAAATGAAAATAATGACCACCTATTTGTATGCACTAAGTAATGGAGCACCAAAAACTAATGGCAGGTATAGCCTGTTATCGGTATTATTCGACAACTATAATAATTGTATTGTAGTGTTTGAAATAGTTAAGATCAACATGCAAATAATTAAGAGCAACAAGCAAATCGCCAGTTCTCCTCACCTCCTCGAATGCGGTACACATCATTGCCCCACCCTGTTCCTGTCCAGTGACTGCACCCTCTTCGTCTGCCGTATTTACCATATGTTCTATGGGCATTACGTCCAGACCAGCATTCATTGTGGTTTTGCACAGAGAACACTCTGTATCCTTTCCTCAGTGCAATCCTGCCGCACCTATTCACCAACCAAAAGCCTCTGTAAAATCCCCTCAGTCTCAGAATCAGCCTTGGTAGAGCTCTTCGATGTTTGTCTCTGAAGCATCCGATAATCGTAAATCGTGGGTCTCGCCTGACAGGTCGTCGTCCTACCAAGTTTATTAATGACAATTAGAGCGTTATGGTGAAATATAATGTGAAAATACTCATTAGCTGTTTCATATATAATCATTTCTTAAAATACAATTACAATTATAGAATTATTTTTTGTATTATTCTTTGGGTTTCATCGTTCAAGGAAAAATAAATCATTTATTTTTTTCTATTTCTTATCTACATATTGTAATGTAATGTAATAATGTTTTATAGTGTTAGATGTTTATATAATATAGTATTCATAATTTATAATATCATGAAAGTTACTCGGTGTAATTCTTGTAACCCAACTCAAATAAAGTGTTAGATTTTCGATGTTATGAACGCACATTTGACAAAAGTTAAGTTCGAAAAGTTTATAATAATAATCATAATAATAATGACTTCATTGCAGTAGTTCCATTACAATGGCTCTTCATCTACAATTACATGAACACAAGTAATTTAAGATCTATTTTCACAAAACTCAAAAGTTTAGATATAAAGTTTATATATAAAAGGCACCCAACTCTCGTAAACAAGGTTATTAAGATTTTTATTATATGGCTCATTTGTATTTATTTTTGTTTCTTTCGACATTGTTTTGAAGTCC
>JANVCJ010089950.1:0-18548 GCA_026413505.1 Epizoanthus ramosus
ATCAAACCTGATGTACAGAAGTTGTAATGCTCATTTGCTGGAGCTGCCAATCTAATCTGATACTGTAACATTATACATGTAAGTTCTAGAGCTGTCATTCAAACCTGGTCATTGCAGTAATACTTACTGGCCATGGAGCTGTCAATCAAACCTGATGTACAGAAGTTGTAATGCTCATTTGCTGGAGCTGCCAATCTAATCTGATACTGTAACATTATACAGTCATGTAAGTTCTAGAGCTGTCAATCAAATCTGATGCAGTAATACTTACTGGCCATGGAGCTGTCAATCAAACATGATGCTATAACACCAAAGTTATCAATCAAATCTGATATTGTAACATTTAAATACTAATTACATGTAGCTAAGAGCTGTCAATCAAACCTGAAATATCAATCTAATAATCTAACCTGAGGCTGTAAGACTTACTGGTGCTGTCAATCAAAGCTGTCACTTACTGGTGCTGTCAATCAAAGCTGTCACTTACTGGTGCTGTCAATCAAAGCTGTCACTGCTTCTTTGCCAATAACTGATGCAAATTCAGGGATGTTCTTCAGGAAATCGGCAATCTCCTGAATGGGTCGAAAACCACATAGACCTTCAAAATTCGTCAGAGCTGCAACATATTATGATGTTTCAATTCCTTCATGGAGTATCAATAGAAATATATACAGACCATTATTATACAATGATAATTACAACAGATGATAATATAAATTCTAGCAAAAATATAAAATTATTTTATTAATAAAATATTTTGTTATTAGGAACTTATATATATTGGGGTACTCTATAATAAATGATCTTTCAAAGATGTTTTAGAATATAACATTGATAGAACTTTACATACCTATAGCCATTTCTGGTTTGTGGTTAGGATCACGATAAATGTCTGGCCTTGCCGAGTGCAGCTTCTCTGCATGGCCCTTGTTCGGATGAGCTTGTATTGACAGTGACTTATTTACTGACAGCACTTTGAATAAGAATGGGAGTTTTCCATCAAATCTTTCATGAACCTTGTCGCCTAGGACACCACTATTTGCATCCATCCATTCTGACAAGCTATTCATTGCCCCACTGGGGCATGGTGTCATTAACTGTGACGGGCCGTTTGGATGTGTACCCATCCATAACTGAAATAAAAATATCATATAGAGAAGATAAATGTTATATAACTACCATCTAATGTCATCCCAGTTAGCTCAGTTGGTAGAGCATTAATTTGGTCTCACATGCAGGAGGTCGTTAACATGCAATCAGACCTTCTTGGAGTGGGGTGGGGGGAGGGTGGGAGGTGGAAAGAGGAAACAGCGAAGAAAAAATAGGAGAGGGAAAGGGAGAAGTTAAAGAAGGATTGACACAAATCGCGTCAAACCGCATGTTTTACCTCCAGATATTGGAGGTCAACTCTGATTGGTTATTTAACAATAGTCCGGTCTAGACCGGAATAATTTTAGCTATCAGAAATTTACTGTACTTCTGCTACACGTTGACTGGCCAAAACATGACAGGCCATGCATGATAAACGATATCCAAGGTCAGTGGGTGTAAAGCTTTCTGACACGATTTTTAAAATTTGTCCCCCAGGAAGGTCTGATCACAGGTTAGGAGGTTGTGCATTCAAATCCTGGTCAGGCCAGCACTCGGGGCCAGTGTAAAAGGGCACCCAATGAATCACGCACCTATCCTAAACCAATTGTTCCAGATGATGAATGACAGGCTAGGAGACAGTATTTCTTTTTGCATTTTAATGAATCATGTACATAATTAATATAATAAATATAATTATTATTTTATAATTTATCACTTCTTCTCCTAAAACCCCACTTATTAACTAGCACCTGCAGCATATTTAACTCATTAATAAATTTTCATTGCCAACCACATGAGATTATTACTATTAATATTATTAATTGTTATTATAATCCAAACACACGTGACTAACTGCTATTAATATTATTAATTGTTATTATATTATATTATATATAATATAATATTCAAAACAAACAAATTTGAATTATTTTATAAATAACATAATAGCAGTTAACCGAAATACTAAATACTGAATGCTAAATATATTTAATTATAATTATTGTTATTATTACTATGCTCATTATATATTAATTAAATAATGGATTGTTGTTACAGTTATATCTATTAATTAATGTGTACATTGTTTGATAGTTGTACAATCATCTCAACAGGCAAAAAAAATACAATAACTTAATTAAAACTACCTACAGGTACATGTATAGGTTAATTAACCTAGTAATTAACACTGAGATCTCAATTCCATTTCAATCAAATTGTAACTACCTCGGCATATGGCTTTTTCTCATCAAGTTGAAAGGTTGGATCATTCTGTGCTAGTTGAGCCACTGTGCTGTCGGAACCAATCTTGCCCCATGCATAGGACTGCACTGCACACCTGAGCTGCAATACTGACAAGTGCAGAAACAAATAAATAAACAATGCTTACCAACCATTGTAATAGTGCTGATATCAATTATTATTAATAATTTATAAATATTATAAAACAGGATCCATACTACATGTAGACATAATACCCAGAACAGGGGCAGTGTTTAACCCAAGGTTGGGTAAGGGGATGCTACAGTACCAAGACCCTCAAACACTAACCCTGTAGACGACATATTAAGTCTTTGAAATGCCATCTACATGTAACCTGTTCATAAAATATGAGAGCCCAAACAAGTCTCACCTTAGTTTGCCAAAAAGTATAATAAATTAATATATAGTTTACATTTTATATCATTCTTTGTATTACAATCTTCCAATAAAACAACCTGATTGATGCGCTATTCATGACATTAGGTCTGAAAAATATACCCTAAAAGGATGGCACATATGATACAGGATATATGTGAATACCCCCCAGATATAAGATGTGCTACGATTGACTAAAATATATCAAACAGAGTGTTTGTATTGTATGAAATGACTGTCTCACAAATACTTTGTATTTGCCCTGTAATGAACTGAGAAATAGAAATGAAAACAGTAGCAACTGGCTGTCCAAAAGAAGGGGGGGCGTGTTGCTGTCACTTCATCACTGCATTATTACACTACGGACTTTAGAAATATGCGCTATATAAATTGTATATTATTAT
This sequence comes from Epizoanthus ramosus, assembly GCA_026413505.1. Classification (NCBI taxonomy): domain Eukaryota; kingdom Metazoa; phylum Cnidaria; class Anthozoa; order Zoantharia; family Epizoanthidae; genus Epizoanthus; species Epizoanthus ramosus. The sequence goes on from JANVCJ010089950.1 coordinate 3,132, forward strand.
TATTATTATTATTATTACATTCACAACATAGATGTCGCCTCAGAAATGAAGAACATTGTGACCAAATGTCGTGTCGTTTAATTTATCAATTGTTCACAGTAATTGTTCGCCTGTTTTTGATGCAATGTTGCTTGTCACATTAATCCCTTGGAGGGCCTCAGGCTCAGTGGCCTCCTTATATTTGCACTATGTATCTCACATTGATCAGCCTTTGCACTGACACTGAGATCTGTACGTATCATAGCCAGAATGAAAGTAACTCCTAAATGGCTCTTCTACTTCTAGCAGTCTTTGAGAATAAATGTGACATGTTAGATCTACAGTGAGTGTACAGTCTGTGGCAAATATCCTCAGTCAGTCAGCACTCTTGAAAACTAGACAAAACACAGCATTTTGATTTAATCATTTTCCTAAAAACCAGTGCTGCATAAAAATAATTTTCCTATTGTGAAAAACATTTATAAAATTATTGTTATTTTAAATGTTTGCGGGCTTTAATTCGAAACTATAGTGACCACGTCCACGACCACGTCCTCACAATCTGAATCACAACAGCCTGGCACATTTTTGATTTTACAATAAAACAAAATTTTCTCAATTCGAGATAAACTAATTTTAAAAATAGGCTAGCATCAATTGTAATAAAAGCAGTCCATTGCCGATCGCGGCTGAAGAGTGAAGGGTTCTCGCGAGAACCAAATTCTAAATATAAAATCTCGAAAAACTGAAATATGACAGCGCTCAGTGATCTGACAAAAGTGACACAGACAAACTATACACGTATACATATGATATGGAAGAAACTGCTTACATGGTCTTTCCGTATTGGTCTAACGATAAAATCATAGTCTATACCTTTCTTTGTTCCCTCAGTTGAAGCCATAATAACCAACTTCCTTTTCTTTCGGAAGGAATTCCTGTTCTTATCTCGGATGAAGTGTATAATTCTACCAGGCGGTCCAGCTGTGCGTAATTCGAGAGACTAAGTTCGAAACAACCGAGCTACTGTACTTAGGGGAGGTAGGAGGATCAATTTTATCAGACTAATAAACCTTGACGTACATTGCTATTCATCAGTGAAATTTAACCCTGAATCAGAAGTTTATGAAAATACTACTATTACATCAAATGAAGTCTGCTTCTTTTGCCATCCTGTTAGAGGAAGAAATATATCGACTACACTACTTCGCTCCCACTCCCGGTGGTGCAATTTTGTCATTCCAGACAACTAAGCATGCGCTCGCAGAGGTCTCTGGGAAATATTCCGAGAGTTCACGTTATGGCGACGTGAATGGTCGAGGCGACATGTGTGTTTAGGCGTTTTGTTGGCATATATATTCTTTGTTACTTTTTATCAAGAGGTAAGGAGCGATGATGTACGAAGCCATGGGCTTTGTGTAGTGTCATGTGTAAATGAAACAACGGTAAAAAGTTGGAATCGTTTGACTGGAAACCGAGTGATCACTGATGTGGCAGCATCTGCCGTGATCTGCAAATTTTCCTTAAAATTTTATTCCACCTGGATTTTATCCAGTTTTGAAATTGATACTTCCAACATAACACGATTTCGCTTCCCTATTCCTTAGATTTTAGGTGGTTAATACAGCTGTTTTATTTGTAATGATTTAGCTATATCATGTATCGTGTCGCGACTGCAAATTTTCTCAATTCACATTCAAGCAGTTGTTGCTCGGAGCAGGCCAGGCTCAGTTACTAGAACTAGGACTCAGCACTTGTGCTTTCTTGTTTCCATTGAATATTTATCAAAAGGCTATCAAATGGTTTCATATATTAGTGGCCAAGTATGCTTGTACTTTAGATTGAATTATATGTAGCCCAGCATTTATTTTTTAATAATTTTTATTGTTTGTAAACTTGTCGTTTGCTAAAATTAAAAAAAAGTAACCGCGCTACTAATCGATTATCGATTGAATTAGTGATCGGAAAACCAATCGATACCAATCGATCATTATTAGTTAATTGGCATCGGTTCATATCAGCCAATCGTGAATAATTTATATAATTTGCAAGAATCATTGATTGTTGTTGAATGGTTTCAAGATTTCTGTTCTATGCCGCATCTTCAGTGTTTGTGGCATGATTTTACAACTTTAATGACAATCAATAATCACAGAAGACAAGACAATGGATTGTTGATCATTTATTGATTCCAGTTGATTAAATGACATCAACAGATCATGCACAATATTGATTGTCATTGATTTTATCAATTATATTTTGCATTAAATTTACATCAATTGACCATAATAAAAAAGATGGCGACTGGTACATTTACCCAGAATCCTTAGTGCACTAAAACACTAAAAACACTCATAAGAATGCACTACAAGTCATTAAAAACTTCAAACCTAGCATTTAGTATTTTGCAAAAATATATGGCTTTCTATGTGCCTATTTGTTGTGTTAGGTTAGCAAGGCATTGTGGATAAATGTACAGTCGCCATCTTTTTTAATATGGTCAAGTGTAGCAGATATGACTCCACTAACTGAGGCCTACCAAGGGGTTCATGCGACAGGCGACATGGCTTCAAAAACAGGTGACAGACAACTTTGTAACTGATGACAAGTGACAGGCGTTTACTGAGGACAATTGATAAAACCGACAGCGACATTCTCTTTCATTTTCCTTATTTTTGAGGCGACATTACAATTAGTTACAAAGCAACAAGCGACAGCAGCGCCCCCTTGGAAGGCCTCCTAACTGGGGAACTATAAATGAAGAAATCATATTAACAAATTGAAATTTCAAGCTTCAGATAAAGTCCATGAGTCGAAAGAGTGCTGTGACACAGTTAGGATTCACCAAAAATCTGGATGCCTTTGTAGGAGTCTCTGAAAACTTTGAAATTTACAGTTTATACTTAGATGTGTGGTCAGGAGTCAACTGCCATACATTCTTTTTAAATTATCAAGATACAGAATTCTCATTTCTCAAAAGGTATTTGAACAGTATATCTTGTTCAAATTTTCAGTGACGACTAGCTGTTACATGTGCATGTTCTTTCTAGATACTAGATAGATAGAGATAGATAGTTTATTTAAAAGTCTGCCTCTTACAGTCGGAAAAACTGAATTGCAAGCATCGTTTGTCTGAAGTTTCAAATTGCATTTACGGTATGTGTATTCTAATGAAGCAAAATCTAAGAAATGACACTATAGATCTGAAATTCTCCAATAGATCAGATTAATTTTTAGATTAATCAATGGGGCTCCAGACTCAATTAGTTTATACTACACCTGGAGTCCCATCACTTTTCAACAGACTACAATAAACCAGTGTAAATAAACATTGAACTTGTTATTGTTGTTGTTGTTGTTGTTGTTGTTGTTGTTGTTGTTGTTGTTGTTGTTGTTGCAGAAGAACTACATGTAATATCTACTTGGCAGAATTGCAGTGCATGTACATGAAGTATTTTTGTCTTACCTAGTTATCTGACTCCCGTGTTGAGCAATGGATGGTAATCCACAGTTTTCATATGCATCGTTAAGAAATGCCCTTGGCAGTACAGCCGCCATCCTGAGCCGTGTCCTTCATTCAGGCGGTTCCAACATGGTCCCAACGGGGGATAGTACTGGCATAAACAGAGATTATGGACATGGGCTCAATGGTGGGAGGCGAGACCATCCTTCAAGTAGAGAGCGCGAGGGACTTGAGTACAGACAAGATAGAGGTAAATTGTTGAATGTTGGTTTATCCTTCTTCCAGTGAATGTGTGGTTAAAAAATATCTGTACACATATCAACCAGAAATATTTTTGTAAATCATTGAGATGATTTGTGTTTGAAGCATACAAAGTAATACAAACAATTAAAATATCCAGTTGGAACAATGCATGAATGGTCGCATGTGAGGCACAGCCCTGCCTAAAATGATGAGCTGAACTTGTGTTGGCTCTTGTTCTCATTTCTGCCTGAATTCTGAATCCTAGGTAGTAGCAGGAGAGAAGACCACAGCAAGTCATGGGAAGATGATCGATTCAGAGAACCTGATAGAACAAGCTACAGAGATGAGTCAAGTTCAAGAGGAAGAGATAGAGAAATGAGCAGACCCAACAGGTAATAATAATAATTAATTATTAATTATATTCATTATTATTATTATCCTAATTATATACATGTATTTAATAATAATAATAATTTATATCAAGTCAATAGAACAGCAACTGTGAACAATCCTGCAACTTGCTATAAGTTGAAGCTACATGTAATAACATAGCCCAACATACAGATTTAAGGATCAACACTGAGTGGTTAAGGGCATTTAATTCATGAAACAGAACATGTACTTCATCACTTGAGAGAATCAGAGAAAATGCCCACATAAAGTCAATCAGAAAGGGGACAAAAAGCTAAGTAGAGCTCTAACAATTTTTGTTTCTGCGTGATTAACAAGTACATGTACACCTGTAGACATGATTCCTTGTGCAATGTTGGGATAAATTATTATTATCACTCATAAATGCTTATAAGACCACAAATTGCACTTGCTTGTGCTCATGCAATTTCATTAGTCTCTAGTTATACATGTACTCATTTATTCCAAATTGCATGTGGAACCATGTGATTACCTTTAGATACAAATTGAAACACCATTTTATATTGCTCCTGTAATATTTGTAAGTCATCAAAACATTGGAACAAAATGCAATTCAAAATGAAAAGTACCCTCAGAGTGAAGTTTGGTTGTATATTTATTTGTACACATAAAATCGTGGTGAATTCATGTATTTTTGATTTGCATATTTCATTGATTCCATGAAGAAAACAATGAGCACCAACCCTTTGAAAGATCTCACTGGTTCTTGTAAGAAAGGGGTGTGTTTAACTGAAACAGGAAAACTACTGACTGGCTTTAAGAAGTGTTAACATTAAACAGTCCAAATGCATAATTGTAGGGTTATGATTAGTATCTCGTCATCAAGACTCTAAACTCATTCAAAAAAAAATAAAAGAATATCTAGCCAGAAATCAATATTTGAAATAAATCTGAGCTTAATAAATAATTCTTCTAAATAAGTAATATTTTCGTTCCTTTCTTTTCTTTATACAATCATGTACATTTCATTATACACATTCTGTCCTGCTTGCATTTCCTGTACTACTACTAGTGAACTAATTATAAATTTGTAAGAAATGACGAGCCCCTATCAACATAAGCCCTTCAAGGTTTCCTAGTGCTCCTCACCATTCTAATATAATTATAATTATTACTTTTGTTAATATTTCTGTAATGAGTAGTGGTGAATAAATAAATAAATATTAAATTAAAATTATTTGGTACTATTTTCTATAAATGTCACTCAGTGCTTTAAATCCAATATTGCTGACAGAGGTAATACTTGCAGTTCCGTTAATGGTGGCATAAACATGTTTACGTTTGAAATACAGATCAGACTGTACAAGTGAGACTTCATTAGCACTGGCAACATAATATGAGGGTAACACAATTTCATTTGTGCCCCTATTCAGATTTTGGACAGCCTGACACATGTCATGTCTGTCATCAGTTGTTGTGCGCGTTTGGGGCTGAAAGTGTTAATAATTTTATTTTTGTTTTTAGATCCATGGACAGAGGCAATGGTTATGACAGAGGTAGTGGTAGCAGGTCGTTCTTTGGTGGCTTGTTGGACACAACTGGTAATGAGTCATTTCCTGGTAACGGCCAACAACAAAACTTGTATAATCAAAGAGCTGATGAAACTAGTTTTCCTTCTGGGAGAAGACCAGACAGTGCTAGTTTCCCAGCAGGCAGAGGACGAGATAGCTCAGGATTTCCTGTGGACAGAGGGCCAGATGCTTTAAGATTTACACAAGATGGAATGGCTGGGAACACAGGTGTAGACCAAGGATGGACTGAGTCGGCATTACTACAACAAATGCAGCAGCAGAATAAGACGCAGGATTTGCAGCAGCTGCAGCAACAGTTGCAGGCCCAGCTGCAGCAACAACAACAGCAGTTTATCCAACAAATGCAGCAGCAGCAGCTACAACAGCAGATGCAACTTCAAGAAGACTGGGATGTTGCTAACAGACAGCCAGACATGACATATTACAACAATGTGTCTCAGCAGCAAGGCCGCCTGTCAGCATTTGAGAGGCCACACTGTGTGTTGGAACCACCACCTCCTCATTTTAAGATGCCAGCCAAGAGAGACAAGCCACTGGGTTGTCGCACAGTCTTTATTGGCTGGTTACCCGATGCTATGAATGAGGAAATTCTGAATGAAATCTTCTATGTCTGTGGTGCAATAGAGAGCATCAAGATAAGTAAGACAAAGAGTGAGAAAGCAAGAAGATTTGCACATGTCAGGTATATAAACAGGGAATCTGTGGATCAGGCAGTTATGTTTGCCAGTTACAGAGTAGTCATTGGGGATGGGTCAGATGATAGCAAGGTTGGACGAATTAATGTTGACTATGCAGACTCATACGAAGACTCCAAAGAATATGAAAGAGAGCAACGACAAAAGGCTAGGGAAGAACGCCACCGCTTGCAAGAACGACTTGACAGTTTTGTTGACACTGAAGATGCCCCTGTAATTTACAGTGAGAGAACAGCTGCAGAGGTGTTGGACAAAATCAAGAAGCACGTGGAATTTGAAGAGACTCTGAATATAGTGCTGCAGTGGTTTGAGCGTGGTGAGTGTAATCGCAGGCATGTGGGCACTTTTTATACCTTTCTGCACTCCACCCATACACACGTCAAGCGACTGGTCAAAGAGAAACAAGAACATCAACAGTTGGTTGAGATACAACGTCAGGAACAGCTGAGGAGATCAAGCAGTATTAGGAATCAGTGTAAGTATCCCTCCTTGCAAGTTCTCCCTTGTAATTCCATCAAGTAGAAATTTGCCGTGTTCTATTGAAAATTTACAAATCTATTTGATTGGTTCTTTCATTGTTTACTATTACCGGTAGCTGATCGTCAATGATTGTGGTGCATGCATTTTTGACTGGCTAGAAGTGTACACGTAAATTATTTCAGAAGTAATATTTAAATTTTTATCATAATTATATATTAAATGGTCATCATTTTTGTGCAAATAAAGCATGTCAAATTTCTAGTAAAACAATTATGCAACTCACTTTTGTATTATATATATATTTATTTAGTGGCCCTCACCTTGTGGATTATTAATCACTAAATAATATACATGACAATTCAACTTAGTTTGTTGTATAACTGATCTAAGTACTGCTTACACAGTAGGTGGGAGAAGTTAGCATTTCATCAAGACATTTTTTTATGTTATAATAGAATCATGTACATGCTTGAAGCAAGAAAATTCAGATGTTGTAGTCTGCAGTTAGTGCAATAGTTCAAACTGTTATTTTAGTGTTGTAATTACAATATTAAATGTTTGCTTGCCATTCCTTGCATTTCCACTGTCAATTTACAATTATAGTGTGTACATAGAGTATGATGTACATTACAGCACACTTGTCAACAGCAATATTGGTTTGAAGTTTTATATATTTAACTTATGCTGTATTTTCGGGGACTAAATTTTTGTTCTGGCTACAAATTTATTTTTGCTGTGTTGTCAGTAAGCAACTTGATGAGAAAGTTAAGCTTGGATGCTGAATATTTGAAGAAATATTTTTTAACAGTGATCTAGTGTGGAAAGTACAACCTTGGAAACTGTACAGGTCTTCCAATATTAATATTTTGATACTGTAACTGGCTGGGTTTACATGTAGAAAGTTCAAGACTAACTAAAGAGTGTTTTGTCTCCAGGTTCTGTTGTGTCTAAAGTGTTTGACGCTGCTGTCAAGAAGAAGTCCTGGGATCATTTCACCAAGGCACAAAGGAAGCTGATTACTCAATGGCGTGAACAGGTGCAGGAGGTAAGACCCTACGGCACATTCCTCAATCATTTTACTTAGTAACAAACTAATCATTACGATTACAACTTTACTGGATACCTAGTGAGCTGCTAGGGGAGTGCAGGGACATGGTCCTCTGGGACATTTTGAGAAACTACATTTGTTTAACATTCTATTGCATTTTGAGATGGTTTCTGCATACACTTTTTGCCAACTAGCAATTAATATTTGCATGAAAATTGTCATTTGTATCAGCTTTAGAAATTGCTAGATGTGAGCAGTTATAGCTGGCTATTTTCAGTACACTTTCCAGCGAGCAATGCAAAAGGCCAAGGGCAGCGGCATTAGATGAACAAAGTTTGATACTGACAGTATGTTTCCATGACATATTTTTAGAGACAATCATTTGACTGTATATTATATAATCAACTCCATAACATAAATTAGTTTTAAAATAAATTATTTGATCCAAGTACTGGGCTTGAGCATGTCTACAATGTACATGTCATGCACTGGGCACAGCATTATTTCCATTACATGTCATCCCAGGGATGAAGTGCCATACATGTATATATACTTGTATGTCATTTATCAGAACTGGTAAAAGTGGAAAACAGTATATTAGTCAAAACAGCACACGCTGTAGGACACACAAGTAAAGTGTGTGTGGCTGCAAATAATATGTAGACTACATATACATGGCCTGAGAATTGGGGCCCGGCTCCCCCTACCCTACCGGCCTTGGAAGGTCCCTGGTTGAATCCCCAGCTTGCCAAGGGTTGTATTTGTGCAACCAACTTTCTACAACACTGTCTGTGGATAGGAATGTCAGGCCATTGGTCAAGTTTCTTGAAAAGGTGTTTTAACAATGGTATGTATAACTTGGAGACACACTTGGCTTTTGCAGTAGGTGGCCCATAAACTAATGAAAATATAATATTAAGATATAGAATTAATCTCAAACTAGCAAGAGTTGCTCAGAGATGGCTCAGAGATGAGCTTGAATGTGGGACTGCAAGTCCAAGCAGCAACACCGTATGCCATGCTGCATTCCATTGGTGGCAAGGTGACCTAAAGAACCTACACACTTGTCAAGGAAGAGTAGGGGTCTACCCAGTGTTGTGGTGAGGGCCACATGATAGACTTCATGTACATGTACATATGCATTATGTAAATGTATTACATGTATATGTATATGTGCACTGACAGATTGCTGCAACTGTACAGGCTAGTTAAACACATCTGGCTTGCATTTGAAGCAATATTCTGCAAGATACATGTACTTGACAACTTTTCAACATTAATTTGTTTTTCCACTGGTCAAGTTCTCCCTTGATCAAAGCAGGTTGTGCAAATACAACTCTTGGCCCAGGCCAGGAATCAAACCCAGGACCTCCTATTTGGCAATCTGAGTTCTTGCTGACTAAGCTAACTGTACTCACACAAGTATTTACTATAGCCTGCTAGCTTACAACCATATGTAGAAATTATTCTACCAGTCTTCTAGATTTTGCATGCCAGTTATTTATCACATGGTAAGTTTTACAACTTCAGGTTTATAGAACTCTTCCAGGGCATACAACAAACCTGGAAAGTCTTTCATGTTCAATACTTTAAAATCCAGGTTTGGAAATCTTGGAAAATCAAAGGTGGTCATGGAAAGTTACTAAAAGCAGATCTTCACAGGAGTGAAGAAAATAGAACTGTGTTCTTAAATTTATAATGGGAAACTGCTTCATAATGATCCATCACGTTTTGGGACATTAAGTCTGGATTTTCAGGTTGTGGATTTTCATAGTATCTGTCATGGAATGACGTATAACAGAAGAGTGTATAAACCCAGGTTATAAGTATGGAGTGGTAAGTTATGATGGAGTAGACCCCAGGACAGCTTAATGTTATGCTTGTCAACCTATTCCCAGGAAATCAAAAAGAGTGAAGAATTGCAATTTCAGAATCGTGTTGAGGTAGGTATGGAACTTGATGAGGAAGTAAGTTCACTGGAGGCAAGTGGAACTGGAGCTGTACCGACAGCACTGCCAGGTGAGGTGACCATCACAGACCAACTGGACAAACAGGGATCGATTGTTGCCATCACAGGAGTCTCTGAAGCCAAGAGGGCCAGATTAGAATCAGGTATTGACACGTAATGTGACGGAATGAGTAGCATTGTACAGGATTTGCAATATAACCAGAATTACAGCACACAGTCGCCATGGTCAAGCTGCAAATCTGGTGATGCCCCTGTCTATATTTTGATGCAGAACTATATACATGTATAGTCATATTAAACTACAAATCATGGAAATGTTTGTGGTTAGACATACACATTAGAAGACAAGTTCCAAAGTTGATAGTTGATTTGTTGTTTTAAACTGGCATATCACAGAATGTGCACAATCATTATGCATGTATAGAAATATCACAGTCATGTGTTAATCATCCGTTAGAATAATGAAGTCTTCATAAAACAGTTGTCTGTGATGCATGTATGGGTAAGAAAAGTTGACAGTCAAGATTTCTAGGTTAAAGTGGTACAATTGGTGGATGGTTTGTTGCATGTCTTGTGCTGTAAACCAGCATTGGAATAAGTATGAAGCGTTCTTTAGTAAGTAAACATACAATCTCTGTTATCCTCTACTATGTCATGATTATAAATAAGGTAAGTGAATCCATGTCGAGTCATGTGTCTGTGATGGCAGTTGCTTACACTTTAAGAATGTTGTGTGTAAATCATCAAAGAAACAAGAATGGGGTGCACAAAAGGAGTGCTTTTTTAAAGAGCTCTCCAAGTATGGGAAAGGGTGGGGAAAATTGGTATTATTATTAGTATTATTTATAATTGTTGATTAGAAAGTCACCACAAGTAACTGTAAGTGTAAATTTATGTTGAAACAAGTCTTTTGGTAATTAAAGAAGTCACCAGTGATGTCATAAGACAGTCATTTTTTTAATTTTAATGAGTGCGATCTTGGTTTATTAAATGACATCATAAAGTTGCCAAAAGCATCTCATTCGATTTAAAATTGCTGAAAAACTACTGTAATGTACTTTGATAAATCTATTTTTGCAAAATTAAACAACAAAAGCAGCAAGAACGTCATTCAAGATATTTACAGAACAAAGTTGGCTCTCAAAGCACTATTCTAGAATTTGGTTCCCATGACAACAGCTTAATTAGTGGTGATAAATTGATTATAAATATACAAAATTGTTCCCTGATAAATTTTGAGAAAAGTCACAAAACAACAATAGTGTTAGTGAAAGTGTTCTGGAGATACAGGGGATTAAATCAGCCCAACCCCCAGTCTGAATAGGGTTTTAAAAAGTAGTACCAGACGAGTATAATTATAAAGTTAAACATGCTAAAAGTGTCAAGTATAAAAGTACAGTCTTTATAATTCTGTTCTAAATAAGTGATATCAATGTTGTACGACAGAATCAAGTGTGGCTGAGGGCAGCGTAGAGAAAGAAAATGAGAAGTTGCGTATGCAGGTTACAGCCCTGAAGACAATTGCGGAGAAGAATGCGGCCATGATGTGGCAAGTGGAGGGATACAAGAATGAGACGGAGCTTGTTAAACAGCGCTACACTATTGAGCTTCTTCAGAAGGATCAGAATGTAAGCAGCTTATTGCATGAAACTTTTACGGCTTCATGTTTTTGTTTCTATTTGAACTGTTTACAGCAATAATTTAAACAAAGATGATCTAGTTGATTGAAAACGTTCGCTGTTTTAGATATTTTATAAAGTTTAACCTGAATTTTTAACATAAGATGAATTAATAATTACAGGTTCCCATGTGCAGTCATTGAATTTGAGAAATAAATTATTTAATGCCTTTTTTGGGTCTTTATAAAATGTAATGCGTTTTTTCGGGCCTTTATAAAAATGGTCTAGGTTATGGTTTTCAGACTTTTTACCCAAGAGTTTAAACATTTTGTCAGAAAGATGAAATTAATGTAGTCAAATAATATCAATTTTTAATAGTGCTATTTGGTATTTTAAAATATTCTACATGTACTTGGCTTCAAATAACGTGATTCTTTGTGTTTGCTTCTTGCTGTAGATAAATCAGCTGACCCAGGCACTTCATGGACTGCAACAGTACCTGACAAATGTGCACATCAAGGAACTTAGTGTAAGTATCTTTACAGTTCTGGAAAATTAGCATCCTCAGAAACCCAGGGGCAGATCGTCAGGTAGGCGAGAAGTAGGGCAAGAGAAGTAGGACAACTTCCTCACACCCTGCTTTATCTCCACCCTACGATCTGCCGCTGGGTCTCCAAGGATGAAAAATAAGCATTCTGTTTGAGAAGAAATTATTTAACTACAATGGCACAGATTAAAATATTTGGAGAAAAGCTTTCACAAAGACTCCACTAATATATTGAAAATAAGTTTACAAGTGTGAACACTGTAAAATGAGTGATACGTATTGTAAACCAAATGTGTTCCCTCTTGTTATTAGTGGACCAATAAAGTGCAACAAATCAACTAGTCTACAGGCCAACATCAGTTACTCAAGTGCAAGATACTTTGCCAAAATATGTAGGGCTCTTCAGTCGTGCATGGGTACAACAATTTACATGGACTTGAATATGTACAATAGGGTTGACTAGAATTGTGTATCAAGATGCTTTGTAACAGTTAATGTAATGTTGTATTAATAGAAACCGTCCAAATCAGTGGAGGTGATTGTTACTGAAGACACAGATGACAAGAAGGAAGTCGGCACAGAACTGGAAGATGAGAAAGAAACTACAGGGAAAGACACAAGCGAAGAGCAAGAAGTTGGCACAGATGGTGAGCTAGCAAGTGCAGCTGAAGACACAGGCGACAAGGAGGCTGCCATGGAGTTAGAGAAAGAGAAAGAGAAAGAGACAGAGAAAGAGAAAGAGAAAGAGAAAGAGAAAGAGAAAGAGCAGCAAGTTGCAGATGACAGCAAAGAAAATGACAAGAACAAGGAGGAGGAGAGAGAAGGTGGAGGTGCAGGATCCAAAGATGTGGATGAAAAGAAAGACTCGGAGGTGCACACAGATGTGGCCGAGGACGAGAAAAAACCAGAGGGAGGCGAGACAAAAGAGGAGAGTAGAAATGAAGCTGATGGGGCAGAGGCTGAAGGAGATGCTGAGAAAGCTGTAGTCAAGGAGAAGAAGAAAAGGCGAGGGCCTCGCGGAGGAAGGAGGGTAAAGAAGGCGGCAGCTACTCGGGTGAAGGTGGCAGAAGAGACAGGTACAGTGGAAGAGACAGCGGCTGGCGTCGAGGGTGACAAGGAGAAGCTATCCCCACACCCTAGGTAGGTGGCTGGCTTTCCTGTAGAGGGAGAAATAGGCACTCACTGCTTTCATCAGACGGAGCTTGTCAGAACGTGGCACTGTTCCTCTCTTTGGCCAGCCCTACTGTGCCCTGAGCAGACTTAGTGACCTTGACCAAAACAGACAGGAGAATTATCTTTTTGAGATATGTAGGTCTTTTAGAGTGGGTCTTTTGTGTGAGCGAGAGAGGGGGAGGGGGTTCACTTTAGAAAATTTGTAAAAAGCGTAGATGAGCTATACAAGAATAAATGCTGAACATTATTTCTTTTCAATACAAGCTGATTGGGCAGATGGACTCCGCGTTAGTGAATAGGGCTTCCTCAAAAAATGTTAGTAATAAATAAATAAACAACAGTGCTTTTGAGCAAGAATTCTTCAAACATCTAATGATTCCTCTGCATGATGGAACTTCTGAGTGTTATACTAGATTTTGCTTTTGCAATATTCCTTCCTTCTTCCATAAATAGACATTTTCGATAGAGGAGAAGGAAGGGCTTGTCAAATTTTACTGAGATCTTCAGTAGAGGAGGGGGTGCTTACTAGAGGATGTACGGTTGGTATAGTCTGTGTGTGCTAAACAATGACGTCATGTTCTTCACAGTGTACAGGCGGACGGACTGCAGATCGGTGCTGAGACTGAGACTGAGCAGGCTGCTGTCCCTACCGGTGACAGTGAAGACAAGATGGAGATCGATCAACATGAGTCCAGTGTATCCCTCGTGAATGGGCTGGACAAACTCCCAGAGCCAGTAGAAATTAAGGAATATTCGCCATGTGTCATACGGCTGACGAACAAGGAAATGGCCTTAGTTGGTGTGTTGTGTTCGTACCTGCACGTGTGCCCAACCGGAGCCACCACTGGCGAGATATGTGCCTTCATACATGGCCAGTGCCCTGGTGTGTCGACGGACACCGCGGAGAAGCTGCTCAAGAGTCTGCCTAACCTGTTCTGTGAGAGCATGGCTCCCGATGGCAGCAACAAGTGGAAGTTCTGTGGATTTGAAACAGCGAGTAACTGAACCGGACTCCCTCAGTGTTGAGATAGGGAGCTTACGAAGCCAGGACGGCGACGGCTACTACGCCGGCTGATGAAAATATATTTTATTGTTTTCTGTTTTTATTTACGTATCATCCATTCGTTTTTATTGTTCCTTGTGTAAAGATGTATGAATTGTAGGAACCAGGGTCTCCCGTGATGAAGCCAAACTAACAACGAAACAATTCTTATTTTGGCGTTCATGTTGTCTACAACAATTTGACTTTTCGCTTTGTATTTCTGAAGACGACGGTGGGCAGGTGGGCAGTTCGGTGCATTCCCACGTGCGGATTATTGTATTCTGTAATTAAGCCTTTTGTTTTCTGCCCTCGTCGTAGCCGTCGCCGTCCTGGTTTCGTAAGCTCCCTAATTTCAAGGGAGGAGTGGGCAAAAGACTGTCTATCTTAACTTCTGTTGTAACATCCAAACAAAACTGTAATATATTAGCTTATTATATGGCTGAATGATTTAGTGCGCTATGATTGGTCAATTTCAGGTCAGTAAGTTGCTGTACATGTGCTTTGTTTACTTTTGTAAGGTTTTATGAGCACACACGCCTTCTCTTACTCCAACTAGTCAAGAAAGCCATATAATAAATATCTCGTTTTTTCTCGGTCCCTACGTTAAGTTACGGATCCTCGTTTTTCCTTCCCATTTTCATGTTCCGCGCGCTTCGCGACTAGGAGACTAGGGCCATAAAAGGAAGGACTTAGCGTACGGACCTCGCACTCGGCTAATAAGAGGCACTTATGTGACACGACACCTTTGAATTGTTAATCAATGTCAATTTTCATTGCTCTACTGAATGTACGGTAGACCCTGTCTAAAACGGACACGCTCTAGATCAGCTACACTCCTACAGATATACATCTTAGTGCAGAGGTCTTTAGTGGTATTTCGGTGTTTAGGCCAATTTTTCAGGTGTTGTCTGGCCGTTTTAGACCGGGCTCTGTCCGAGAATTTATTTACTGTAACAAGACTGGGGTATTGCAGGCACCAACTGCAGCTGTCTGCAGGGGTGACCACTTGAGAGTGAATCTGGTTACAGGGCGACACAAGAATCAACTGCAGGTGTCCATTGTTAGAAAGCTTGTAGCTGTACTTGAAGTTCAGAGTTGTTGCAGTTACAATTTGCTCGCGTTTTCCAAAATACTATCCATATGCCCCCGAGGCACAGGGCCGGCATGGTGCAAAATCTCAGAAATATCACTATCT
>JANVCJ010089951.1:0-10452 GCA_026413505.1 Epizoanthus ramosus
CCCGTCCAGGAAAAAGAACGAAAAAACTCACACGCCGAAAAGTGCTTCCGAAAATACGTTCCCAAAATACGTTCATTGGCTTATATTTGCATAATAATACTGTTCTCACTTTCATCAGCCAAAATGAGCTCTGATGAGCTTGTTTGCTGTTCTCTCATATCCCTTTCTCCTCGTTTTTCGTAGCGATATGAGAGATCTCTGCTCGATCGCAGGGTACTCATGTTCAACACTTTAATTTGCATTGAGACAGATACTAATATTCCCTTTGGCACACACACCCTGGGCCCCGTTGTTCGAAAGTAGGTTACCTTTAATCCAGGGTTAGTGTCAAATATCTTAATAATAATAATAATAATTTTTATGAACGTTTTATCGAAATCTAACAGTAGGATAAAACCTCCCACGAATTGGGGACACCGTCTTCATCTCCGAATACGTTGTTTATGTTTAAAGTGTTCTATTATAACAGACAAACCCAGTGACACGAGTCCAATACGACAGCCCAAATCAATCGATGAAGAAGTAAACCAAATTTGGTAAGGTTAACCCACATTCGAACAACTATGCCCTGGATAATAATGTGCATTCTATATACCTCTTCAAAGAGTCTCGAATCATACGTGTTGTCATCATCTGCAAAATAGACCACGCCTCGCGTGTCACGTGGGTCGACATGTTCTCTAATCCACGTTAATGCCAAGTTCCTCTGCTCCAGGCCCCTCGGTTTCATCCTCCGACGGTCATGCTTGCCTCTTCGTAATTCTTGAGGCGTGCGAATGTTTAGGTGAGTGTAATTCAAACCAGCGTTTCTCAGGAAGTGCTGTACCAACCCTGTCTTTTTAAACGAATCCTCCACGATAATCCAGTGAATATTTTTTACTCCTCTAATAGCTTGCCGTATTCTCGTCAATTCTGCTTTCTGTAGGAAGCGTTTGTATGTAGGAGTCACCATATAAATTGTTGGTAAATTTGAAGCTATTTTTAGTCGTTGTTCAGGTTTCTTCCTTTTTCCGAGATGGGCCTTAAGAACCTCTTCTCTCTTTCGATATACCGATATTTGTTCAACAAGGGTTCTATACTTTCTTTCTATGTCTTCGATTTTCTGTTGTTGAGCAGTGGCACGCCTATCCCGTGCTATCAAATAGTCTGCAAGAAAAAATATAGAGCCCTGTCAAAGGTTCTTGAAAATCTTTACCAAGAAGGTTGTAAGAAGGTTATAAGCGCAGTCATAGTCGTAGTTTTAATAGCTGCTGTCGCTGTCGCTGTTGTTGTCGTTGCCACAGTAATAGTAATAGTAATAATTATAGTCAGTCAGAGTCACAACCCTCAAAACAATTATAACCATATCTATAACAATAATCGTAATCATAGATTTCATCGTAATCATAAATGTAATAATATATAAATATAATCATACAGTAACAAAAATGTCTCAGTTCTGATTGGTCGATAGAAGTGCAGTTCATTTGTTTCTGTATGATTAACAACAATTGTATGATTAATTAACAACTACAAAAGTCTTTAACAACTTTCCTCGTGCTTATTCATTCCAAATTGCACGAGGAACGATGTGATTGCCTATACGAAGTACCAAATGAACCTAATCGTTAACGTTAACAAAGAAATGCATTGTTACCTTCGACCGATGTTTTGCTGAACTGTGGAGGCAGCGGGTTAGTTGCTGGGTCGTCTCGCAACATGATATAGTAAATTCCCGTCAGGAATAAAATCAACAGGATATATTTTGAAACTCGCACACACTTCATTCACCTTCTGATCGATGATTCGTTAGCAGTGTCCTAATCGTGGAACAAACAAGAATGGCGTAAGTTATGACTAAATTATCTATTATATATATATCTTTACGATAGTATAAGTACCAATATTTCTGAATTTTTTCTTTTTATAATTATGTATATTTCAAAATGGTACTGAATAAAACGTTGTTGTTGTTGTTGTTGCTGATAGTACGCGTGTTCTGATTGGCCGTGAGTATGTGTTCAACATTACGTGCACATCGGAATGTGAATAACCTACGAAACATGCATGACATTTTACTTAAAACAAGAAAAGTATTTATTTATTTCTTGCTTTTGGTTTCAGTAAACTACACAATTAAACAAAATCAAATCAAACAAAAACATCAATCAAACAAAACAGATTACATTTGAACACTTACAGGTACAAAGATAACGTTCTCTTTCCATATTTTGGCGTTATTTGCGAGTGGGCATCAACTATGGGTTCTATTTGCAATAGACACAAGCTTTGCGATAGGATGCTGTGTGTATATCGATAGTATTTTCACAGTCCTCTTTAGATTAGTTACATGTATGACACTTGATTTGGTTCTACAATAACACGCTTTGAAATACACACATTCAGTTTTGTCACAGTATGTTGTCCCACCAAATTCAGTCTTGTTTCACTCTGATAACAGTGAAGAGCTAAGAGTATACAAGTTTCTCTTCCAAATCAACATCCGTTTTATGATGTTCAAATGATGCACTGTAAAGTAACACGCTACTTTACCAATCCAAATTGTCTCTAGTTCCAGCTCACTGAGGGACAAAGCTTGAACAGTTTGTTGAATTGATGAGACAAAATATGGCAGAGCAGGCACAATTTGCCCTCTCAGACGGGACCTGGAACGAGAAAATTTTGCCTATTCATCTTCTCAAATCCCATACAAGTGAGTGAACGAAGATTTAGATTTTTACTGACTATAGTGATGCTTTACCGAATTGTTTGTTGCAAATTATTGTATATCTTGTATTTAGTGTCCGCCGCCCAGCAAGACAAAACAACAATTGTAAACTGCATTCGAGTCAAGTCTAAACACTATAAGGCCTCGATACCTAGTCATGGGTCAATATTCAAGCGGCTTTGAACATGAAGTATACTGTACCGTACCTCCTTCGTCTATGATTGTAGCATCACAAGAGCTCCGTTAAGATTTTGACAGCAGTTTCTCTTCATACACTATAAAATCCTTTGGCATCAGTTCCATCACCGTTCGATTCTGCCATTTGACGTAAACGTGGAGACACCCGCTCACGCACCAACCAGTCCACCTGCCCCACAAACAAATGAATTTCTCGTATTCACAGTTACCACTAAAAATGTACCAGCTAACTATAGTGAAGATAAGATATTTACAAGGTATTCAACAGAACAAAAGAATTGGACAATGAAAATGATAATAAAACAGACCATTTGGAAGAAATGCTCCAATTCCCACGAAAAATAAATTCCAGCCGAGGGCAAGTTTCCTAACTTGATATTGAAATCAGTATGTTTTGACATAACTTGTTTATTGAGTTTATCAAAGTAAAGGAAATGATAAGGGAAATCTTCGAAAATAACTCCATAATTCCAGTAAAATATTATATATTATGAAAACACAGAATTTATGTTACATATCATCTGCAAATGTATGAGAACTTTGCACCAAGGCCTGACATGACATTTTTGTTCTCGAGACTAGTCATTGGAGCAGATCTCAGAAATGCAATGTGCTATTAAACTTGTTAAGGACATAATTCATGGAGATAAATGTCCGAAATGTTCTCATACGCTTTGTATCAGTGCCAAATTTTGTTCCTGAAAATATTGACGTTATATTACCTAGAATTATAGTTGAAATCTTACAATGATACACGCCACAAACTGAAGAACTGGAAGGTTCCCGCGCATGCGTCAAATTACGGGATCCTATCTGCATTGTACTCTCGGTTCCCCTACTAATACTATATTTCACTGTCACGTCTGATTTTCGAGTCCCGAGAAGTTAGATCTAAAAACAGTCAGATTTGTCCAAACCCTGTGAGACAGAAACATTATTGAAATTGAACGGTTCTATACAAATTAGTCAAATTATCTCCTGACCGATTATCAAAAACCGCAGAAGTATACACGATGAATATTTTGAAGTCTTTGACACAGCAGACATTTGAGGCATTCCTGACGTCAGTACGGAATGGCGAGTTTGTGACTTCAGATCACGTCAACGCCATCTTTCCAATGGATACTCTAATAAGCTTAGTGATAGCCAAGTGATAGTCCCTCCCATAGCAGTCAGAAGAACCCAAAGCAAGTCAAGTCTGAGTGCGGTTAAATCTTATCAATCAATATCAATATCAATATCTTTATTTAGTACTGTTTTTACAAATTTAAACAAAGAATAGGTAATAATTAACAGACGGAAAGGTACTCAGCTAACTGTAATAACCAGAAGTTAGACTAGACAGTTAGTTGATTAAATTTTACAATATTTTTATATGGTCAGAAAAAGGAAGAAAAATGTAGACTTGTGCGCATGCTTGGATACAGAGAGACCACAGACGTAAAGAGTATGGGAGACACAGCCAGATAACATTAATTAAACTGCATATCATTTCACAATTTCATAAAATGTAGATCTTGAGATCCAATCAGACTATGCATGTCATGTCACATCTTCCTTTTCCTCAAACCAGTATAACAGCAAAATAAAGGGACAGATCGCAGTCTATTGTACTGCACTGTACATCTCACCTTTTTTATTTATAAAATGTAGCTCTGCTCGCCTCGTCGAGCCTTTGCTGACCTTTGCTATCTGCGAGCATGCTTATTAATTGTATATCTAAATATCAGTCAAATAAATATCAGAACTCACTCAATAAATCCAAACACTTTGATTAAAAATTATGTCATCGGTCATAATAGGAGACTGTTTAAAACTCTTGTCAGGGTCCACGGATAACCAGTTACCAGAGCACTCAAACGTTGAGCATGTAATGTATGTAATGATTTATTTTACGTCGATAACGTGGGGAGTGGTTGCCCAGTCTCCCGAGCCGGGGGCTCATGTTTGAAACGCTCGACGTAGAGATGAGATACAGACCACAACACCGGCATTAGCCTACTCTTATCGACGAATGCGTGGGTTCTTTTAAGTCCCCCGATAGAACGTCGAGAGACTAGACCAACGGCTTAACGTCCCTGTCTACAGACGGTATAATTATAATAATAATATAATAATAATAATAATAATAATAATATCACATATTCACCAAACCAGCTCCCTTGGCTCCCTTATAATAATGATATATTATAATAATCCCTTTCCTTTAAATGGTACCTGGAGGGGCATACACGCTGTTCTCCTCCTCAGTTGAAAGACTATAAAGAGACAGCAGCAATCAAGTGAACGTCCAGAAAAATCACAGGGGGTAGGGTGGGGGGACTGAAGGCACATCAGTGCAGAGCAAGAAGTCTCAAGCTGGGAATGCTGGGAATGAGACTAAGTTAATACAAGGTTTACAATTATTGCATTGCACGCAGCTTATAAATAATTAAAAATAGTTTTTACTTATGGGAAATATCTCAGGAACTATCCGAATTACATGTAGCTTTATTTTGCTTGTTCATGAAATTTTTTTTCAACTGATGTACATTAATGGAGCAGGTGAAGTTCCCTGCTGCGCGAACTCATACAGGAACAATTTCATGCTGTTTGAAATGGACTATGGCTGCATTTTGAAGCAATATAAACCTGACGTTCTGTTCTATGTTGACATTTTGACCTTGAAGGAAAAGGGTGGAGAGCAAAGATGGTAAAAAGAAACCAGATGGTCAAGGAAAAGATGATGGTAGAAAATTTAGAAAAGAAAAAGTAAGTATTTTAAAAGTGTTAAGTGTTAAACAGAAAGATTTACAAGAATCAAAAGAGATGGGAAGCTGCTTATGGTGTTTCTTTTACTGTGTTTCATTAAACTTTTGATACTTGTGCAGTCCAAACACAAGTGTGATCACTATAGTTTGTGAAAAAAAAACAGAGGCAGGTTTCATTCGGGATTTCCTGTGATTCTCATCCATTAAATTATCTTCTTTAAATTAGAGAGGATACTAAATTCATATATTCTTGTCTGAATCACATCTAATTAGATCTTGGATCAGTCTTTTGAAACATTTTAGTTTCGATTTTGTGCACTCAATTTAGGAAACAAAATCAGTAAGAGATCAGTTACAATTTAAGTTCGTAGTTGTTACTGGGAGCTGCTATACAGCAGTCATATAACATTTTCACTGTGTGAAGATGTACAACTTTGAACCTCAGTAATTATATTATTATATTAAAGAGTCAGAACTCTAAAGCTGTTATTTGCAAAAATATATATAATTATTGCTGGAATGACACATTGGAAACAAGGATTTTCCTAAACTATTAGAAAAAGCAGGCTTTTTTCAAGGTCAGAGAATTATTAGAGAATTTTTATTTTGGTCAGGGAAATTCTTTTTTGTGCAAGTCAGGTAGAAGTCATAGAATTCTCTGTTCAGGCTAGGCTCCACATGTACATTAACTATATTAATTATAATTATTAATAATGATTATTTATTGTTAATGTTGACTGTGGCAATGTATTCCAGCTGAGATTCTTGAGATTTACTGGTTAACTGCCCCAGATTTCAGAATTGTATTTTGCCTAATAATAGGTACAAAATTCTGATGTTTATCTTAGAGAAAATTAAGCAGTCAGAGTAGCTTTAATTAGTTAGAGTTGCCTTAATTTTAGTTGAGCTGATCTGCCTTGCTGCTTATCACTGTGTATTTGATGCCGTTCTGTTGTTGTTTTCTGTAGGAAAGTTCCTCGTGGAAGGAGAAGTCTGAACAAAAACCTCGAAAAGAGAAAGAAGAAAAGGTTAAAATTAATTCACATATTTTGACAGTTTATAAATTGTTGGGAAAATTTATGCCAGTCAAAATCAGAGAACTTTGGGCCAGTGGTTTCAGAAGATTACCGAAATCTGATTAATAGATAATTAAAATCTGTGTAAAAGTTATGCAAATAAAAAGTGTTTGTTGATTTAATTAGGTGCTAGGTTGTCAAGTTTGAGAATGAATGTTTCAGTAATAATTATTTGCATTTACGAATGGTGCATTTACTACATAAATATATCCTGACAATCTAATGCTACATGTAGGATCGTCCACAGTCAGGACGAGCAGGAAGCCGATTTGATGAAGGGAGATCAAACCGAGAGAGATACAACAGTGGCAGTAGTGACAGTCGGCGCAGTGAGGAGAGTCGGCGTGATGGTGGGCGGGGCCGTAATGAGCGGTCACGAAAAGAGAGTGGAAACAGTGGGCGGAATGGAGACCATGGAAAAGAGAGAGACCGGGACCGAGATAGAGACAGGGACAAGGACAGACAGAAGGACAGAGATAAGAGGTATTACAACTGAAAATAATATGCACAAGAGAGTACATGCTGTCAATCAAACTAATTGAAACCTAGTTTGAGATATAATTGATACAAACTAATACAGACTAAACTACCATGCCCTGAAATGCAGCAGAATGCTACAATGGAGTTTTCAGACTACTGGCAGAAAGCATCACAGCAGCAGCTTAAGTTTAGGATAATTTAGAATTAAATTAAAATCCCACAACTTGAAATTTTTTAGCTTTGAAGGTCAAAGGTCTAATCAGCCATGAACAATGACCAACCATTCAAACTACTCCCAAACATAAGATGCCTGGTTCGTTAATAAGCCATTGGTCTAGTAGATCTTAACATAACCTATGCACTTGTCGATAAGAGTAGGCTAATGCTGGTGTTGTGACCCGTCACCTTATTACTACTTATCTCACCAATTACAATGCATTAGTCAGATTAGATTACATTAACGCCACAGGATTTTCTAACTTTCCATTCTAGATATATATACATGTAGAATCATGAGAGTTTTGTTTTGGCACTCAGCTTATCTGACAGTACTTGTCTAACATGTATTGGGTTTCTTTCCTTACAACAGACGTGATCGCGACTATAGAGACGAGAGGCGTGTACCACGTGACCGAGACCACAGGCCACCCCGAGAGGACAGGGGCAAGCAGCGGGGTGACAATAAGAGAGTAAAGGATGAAGAGAAGCCAGCCGATAAGACAAGCAAGGACTCTAGGGAGGGAGGCAGAGCAGAAACCAAGGACACCACACAGAAACGAAATGGGGAAGATAAAGATACTGACAGGGGGGATGAGCGGACGAGAGTGTCTGAGGAAGAGCAAAAGGTCAGCACGAAGAGTGGGGTGGAAGGTGATGGAGAACGTACCACTCGAGTGGAGGAGAGAAAAGAACGAGACAGAGATAAGGACAGAGATAGAGGGGGCAACAACAAGCCCAGAATACGCAACAAGGTAAGCTGATGTTTGAGAAATGCACAAATCAAAGGGGCTATTCCATGCATTCAATAGATTAGTGGAAATTATTTCTTATGATTTTGTATTTTTGCGTCTTTACAAATTACTTAATGAGAAAGACTCACAACTACTTAACTATACCAGAACTGACAAGGTTTCCGCAGTCAGGAAAAAGTAAGAGAAATTTTTTCCATGGTCAGGAAATTGTCAGGGAATTTTTATTTTAGCCAGAGAAATCCTATATATTTATTTTTGCTGGAGTCAACGAAAAGTCAGGGAGATATATTCTCATAGTTCATGAATCGTTTTACTACATTCTTTCCAAAACAACTGCAGTTTTCAGTTGATATATAAAAGGTATTTCAGAATGATTTACTTTGCGTACAGGTCAGCAAAAAATGTTATTTGGCTAGTGAGTGTCAAGTTTTTTTTCAAATTATGAGTGAGAATCCTGCAGAATAATAAATTATAAATGCCTGATGCAGATCTGGTATTTTCCAGGATCGTCCAGAGAGGGCTATCTATCAGCCACGCTCACGCTCAGCTGTTTCAACTGACAAGTCCGATGGTGATTATCTGGGTAAGGAGTACCACAGTACTGCATTGGTTACCTGAGTTATTCAGATTCAGCATCTACTTAGTTGCCATGGAAATAGAGAGGAGTCTCGTCATGTGTGGGACACATCAAATGTTTCCAGTAAATTTTAGAAAAAAGTGCCTATTAATTATTTTATATTGTTATATCTTTCAGATAGTATGTGCATTGTGGTTAGTCTAATCAATCATTAATTTTTGTTTCCCACAAAGAAATAATCGGACATGATTGCAATTTACTCGTTATTCTAGGCATGTACAGAGCAGAAGCACAAACATCTTCCCAGTTTTGCTTTTCAATCAATCAATCAATCAATCAAACTGTATTTAAAGAGGATAATTTACATGCCGAGATGTTATCTCATGTCGCTTACATGTAGTTTACAAATGGAGACAAACGTTTTTTGACAGCATGTTACTAAATTTTCTTCGGGATTTGAATGGTAGAAAATGCATACATCATGGATGAATCGTAGATTAGATGTTTCAGTTGAAATTAAAACTTATTTCTAATAGCTTATTTAAATAATTGTTTATGCAGAAAAGGAGAAATCAAATGATGTAAAGGAATCAAGGGACAGTCCTGAAAAAGATAGCAAGCCACGTGATCGTGGTAAGGAACCGCAGAGGAGAGAGCGTGACAGAGAGCGTGACAGGGATCGTGACCATGATCGTGACACTAGGTCAGATAGACGTGACCGTGATTATGAACGAGAAAGGGATCGAAGAGATCGTGACAGGGAACGCAGGAAGGATCGTGATCGTGAACGTCGTCGTGACAGGGACCGTGACAGAGATCGTGACAGGGACCGTGACAAAGGCCGTGACCGTGATAGGGATCATCCCCGTGATGCAGATCGTGACAGAGAACGAGTCAGGGAAGCTGGGAAAGGTCGGGATCGAGAGAAAGACAAGGAGTCAAAGAAAGTAGAGAAGCCTCCCGATTCTAGTGAGGAATGTCATGCAGAAGGCGGAGAGGCTGCAGCAGGTGGTGACACGGGTAGAGGGGGTGAAGCAGTGGCAGCAGTTGACAAACCTGTTGAAGTTGGTGATGGAGCTTCAAAGACTGAATGAGATAGCAAGGTGTTTTGAAACTCCACAGTACACCTTTTACTATGCATATAAATTGATACCAGCTACATAATGCATGCACAATACATGCATACACTGCATATGCAGACATGAACAACTGTAGTGCGCACATGATAGACGGCAGCTATAGTCAAGTGTGAATACACTGTACAAACAGGCAGACATGATAGTACACGTTTACCTTATAGATAAATCAACGCTGCCTACACAATGTAAACAAAATACACACACACACGACAACCTGATTGTGAATGCAAACAGGCAGATACAACCTGTTCTGTGCCCAGGCAACTAGATTTCTTATGCTTGTCCCATATATGGTTAGTGTGTACCAGGCCCAAATGAGCGCACACAATCCAAGGGAAAAGAAGGCCTCATAACAAAACATGCACATCAATATTTTGCACTTTTTAAATGTTGGGTGATTTTATTCCTGGTTAATAATAATAATAATAATGAGGTTTTTATAGAGCGCTTATTCTGTGCTCTAAGCGCTTAACAGTAAAAAACTCTAATCTAGATGGACTAATTATAGGAAAGAAGAGAAATAGATTAAATGAAATGAATCAATAAAACATATG
>JANVCJ010089962.1:0-10451 GCA_026413505.1 Epizoanthus ramosus
TTGAGTTGAGTTGAGTTGAGTTGAGTTGAGTTGAGTTGAGTTGAGTTGAGTTGAGTTGAGTTGAGTTGAGTTGAGGTATTTATTTTAATTTGTGGAACACCTGTAAACTAGCACTACAGCTAAGCATACCTTCAATGTTAAATAAAACACTGTTAGTAATGTATTGTAACTACAGACTGTTCTTTAGACAAACCTGCTAACTGAGATGGAGGTGGGTATGCTTGTTGAGATGGTGGTGGGTACCTCTGCTGTTGGGGTGGTGCCTGTTGCTGTTGCTGGTACATTGCACGTGGCTGTTGTGGCTGTTGCTGATATGGAGTACGAGGCTCTTGCTGATATGGAGCCCGGGGTTGCTGCTGAGTATGTTGCTGTTGTTGGTATGGTGCACGAGGCTGCTGTTGTACCTGTGAGCCTTGCTGATACGGAAGCTGTGGCTGTTGCTGTCCCTGAGGTCCTTGTTGATAGGGAGTACGAGGTGGATAGTGTGCTTGGGTTTGCTGTGCCTGATAAGGTAGTTGTTGTTGCTGTGTATGAGGTTGTTGGCCCTGTGGTGCAGAAGTCTGCGGCCCTGGAGGTATTTGGCCATTTCCATTCTACAAAACAAAGTAACCATCACACACTGTCTTGACCAAATGAATGATTCTCGTACACATATTCTCAGAAAAAGATTACTATGGGGTTCCACATAAGTTCTAGGAGGATCACTTGATATCAATAATTTGGGGATTTAGGTTTCTCAATAATTTTTATAACAGATGTAACATTGCAAGTTTCACATGTATCAGGGGGAATCAGGCGTTGAAGGTGAAAGCCTCTAGAGGAATCTGGGGCATGCTCCCACAAAATTGTTAAATTTAGAAGCCCTGAAATGCCATTCCCTGCATTCTTGGAAGTCTTATTGCCTAAAAATCAAGATAATTTCGAAATGTCACAGTCATACCTACAAACCCCCCACCCCTTCAAAATAGACCAGTTGCCGCTGATTTCAATGACCACAGACTCGATTGTGCAGTGGTAACCTCGATTTTATGTGGAATATTCAAAAATACCAATGGAGATACCAGCTATTTACAATTCTGTGCATTGTTGGAGGTGCGACTTTTACTCCTTCTCGCTGGTATTTGTGAATATTTAACACCTAGTCGAGGTGGGGAAATAGATATTTTCTGGAATTGCTCAATGTCCGGCTAGAACAAACTAAACCATAGTTAGATAATAAATAAATTACAATTGTGATAATACCTGTTGCTGACCATTCTGGGTTGTTGCTGCTGCCTGGCCTGGAGGTCTCGCTGGAGCACCAAGAGCCTGAATAAAAGTAAACCAAAATTGAAGGTTCTACATAGTCATTGATCAAATATAGTAAAGTAATGTTATGGTAAATTCCTGTTCTCTCAGGGAAATAGCAATAATATGAATTGCTGTGAATCAAAATTCTAGTACTAATAATACTCTCAGGAGTAGGTGAAGTGCTGCTGAGTACCGTATTTTGCCGTATATAAGTCGACCCCCCATTTTGTAGTAAAAAAATAGCCATTTTTAGAATTTCCTTGTATAAGTCAACCAAAGTAATAAAGTAATAATTAATATTTTCATCACAATATCATTATAATCATGTCTGATACATATAGCTTAAGAAAGAATAAAGTACAAAATGGTAGGTGTGGAGATATTCCAAATGTTTCATGTGGCGAGTATAAATGTCAAAGTAAATTTTAAAGCTTTCTTCCTGCACTCAAAAACCAATGACTATAATCTATATGCATACAGTTAACTGTTTGGGAGAGTTACTTCAGTATTAAGCCTGGTTCACACTTCTGAGATAAGCACAGTTACAAGCATAAGCACAAGTAAACGTCGTTCACACACATGCGATAAACACAAAGCAAATGAACACACACAAGCGCAGAAATGATGTTGGTGCACATGGAGGCCTGGTGACGACCGGGTCGATTTCTTGTGCTTGCGCTTGTGCTTGTTTCAGAGTGCAAAAACAAGAGAAAACAAGCACAAGAACGAGTGCAAGAAAAAGGAAGATATTCCTTGGAAAAGGAAAATATTCCTTTTTCTTGTGCTTGTTTCAAACTGGTTCACACTGAGTTTTTCTAGTGCTTATGTTGGTGCTTGTGCTTATCAAAAGTGTGAACCAGGCTTTAAAGATGTCCCAAGTTTATAAGCAGTGTTTATTTGTATGACTGGGCCTCTGTAAAATATATTTTTTCTACAGTAAATTTTAATATACAAATATATGAATAATATTACTGGAAATGACAAGATCAATAAGTGTTTTTTTTTAAAAAAATACTATAATTATAGAGCCATGTCCCAGTTCAACAACTTCGAAGTATAAGAAAAAATAAAATCGAACCATATTAATTGCACTGTCAACAAAGAAATATTATAGTCGGATTCTATTAATTTAATATATTTCCAAAGAATAAAAATAGAAAAACTGCAATGTTATCAGTAATATGTGTTAAATATAATATACTTATATTTAAATTTAAATTTACCCAATAGTTATTTAAATACATCCGCGATAGAGCCTTCTCTTCTTTTTTTTTTTTTTTTTGAAAACTTTTGTTACGAACTCACGTAAATGTAAATGTGCATCAGTCGCCTCTAATAATTATTGTAAATAGAATCCGTCATTCTGCCATCATTCGAGCTAAAAAATGTAACAGGGTGCAGGATTCTTTGTCTAACCCCCCAGGGTTGTAAATCCTGCACCCTCCACCTTATTTTCGTATTTTGTAATCTATTTGTTATTTATTATGTGGAAATAAACAACCGTTCAACCGTTACAAGCAAGGCTCGAAACTTAATCTTTGCGAAGTCAAAGAATGATCATATGCCATATGGCTTCTATGTGGGAAGAACTGCAAGCTGTAGTCGTGTAGAACTGTAGAATGAACGCATCGCTGAAATTTGATAACGAATGTTTACCTGTTCTTGCGACATACGCAGAGTCCATTTCTTTTGAAAATAGCCAACGAATAATACTATTACTGTTACCACGGATTACTTTGAGTTGCAGCGTGACTAATAAACTTATAAAGCGTTCACAACGAAACGCTGTTGTTGTTCGACAATAGTACCACATGGTCCCGCTACAAAACAAAAACGTTGACTGTACCTGCAAAAGTGCCGCTCCTCGGCCACCACGACCGGCCATGCTTTAAAATACTCACTCTATATTTGTTGTATTATTGACTTCTTCACAAACTAAACCAGAATCTTCATAAACACTACTCAATAATGCACAGAAACAAACGTTATTGAACAATCCTTGCTGTTCCCTGAATCAACAAAATCTGATCGATCCAGAAGACAATGGCGCCAACAGACCATAATGTATGTTACACAACTTCTAGCCAATCAGAAAACAGCTTTACAAAGAGGCTGATAATATGATACCAATCGAAATACGATCGATCCCTCGATAACCAATCGTGCCCAATCATTACGTCATGTTAGAGGTTTCGCCTTTTCCGGAACGTGCCGATTGCAAGTCACGCAAGCGCTGACGAAACGGACAAGATGGCGGATCGCGAAGTGCCAAAGTTGAAAATGGAACACGGATTCATGAAATCAATCATCAAGAACCAAGTTGACAGAGATGACTATGACAAAGAACAAAAGATACTTAAAGTACAGACCACTGTTAGTCTGACTTCTCCAGTAAGAGAACGTTCAAAGACTCCAAAACGGGCGCCAATGGCAGTGTACGTGCCGCCCCATTTGAGAGGTCAAGACTGCTCAGGTAATTTATGTAAAACGATATCTCATTATCTGTCCAGAACAGACTCGAATAACAAAAATGCATTAGAACTCTTTTATTTCGTTTCACTCACTTGTTATTAATTTTCCCTCCATATATATATATTTAAAGAAATCCAAAGGCAGTGTCCAAAATCAGAGACAGAATGCCCCAATTTCCCGCGTGAACTCGAATTGCATAATTTTTATTTTTCTAGTGTCTATATTCTATACTTCCGCTTCTCTAAAATTTCATGCTATCTAAATATTTTCGTCATATTTATATGAGTTGTAATTTGATAACCAGAGGATACTGCATTGGTTTCAGGAATGCGACTGAGCGGAGTGCAATTCTGTCTGTAATCATACGAGTAATAACAAGTCCGATTTGTTTATCACGAGTATGATTACAGACACAATTAGACAATATGAAGACATATTACTAATTTATTATAAAATTACAATTTCTGAAAAAAAGAAAACGTTGAGCTCAAAAATCATGGAAAGAATTGTTGCAGTATCACTATCAGTATGCATATGAGCAAAAGTTTTATCTTGGTCACAGTTTTGAAGTGGTAAGTTGTTGTTGTCATAGTGATTATTATCTGTTTTCTGACTGGACAGTCAACCAATAACTCAGGATATTGGATAGTGTTCAATTGCCCTATTTCACTATTAGTATTACGTCATCGGTTTTTCAATGTTATAAATAAAAGGTGATCTATTTTGCTGGTAAAGCTTCAAATCCACCAACTATATCTCATACCTGACTTGTACGATCATGCACATGTATAAACAATGAAATGTAGCAATAAATATGTTTCACAGCTTCGCTGGTGTCAGAACTGGGCTGAAATGTGGTTTGTTTACATTTTGTTTTCCCCCACTTCTATCCCACAATGCAACAGTAAAACAGATTTTGAAAGTCCACAATCAAAGGAAACTTTGCAAATTTCAGTCTGAAAATTAATTGAAATGTAAAGAAACAATGGTTTATCTTTCTTGAAGGCAATAAATTGCATCTTGTTGGTCTTTTCTTGACTCTATAAAATGTAAACAAACTGTGACATAATAGTGAAATGGGGCAATTGGCATTGTCAGATATATCATAAAAATTGTTGATTTTATAAGCCTTGAGATCGAATACATTTGTTTATAGAGAGCATATCATGGTAGTTAATATTTTAAAAAAGTTATGGTGACTGTGACCACACAGAAACTATTTTTAAGATTTGACATAATTTGTCAAAATGTATAGAAATCATATAAACAAGTTTAGTAGATCTTTGAAAGTAATTTGGCGAATGAGTGAATTTTCAAGGGGGAGGTACATTTTCAGTTTGTAATTGAAAAGGGGGGTACAGCTTCCATAATTGGAAAGGGGGTACAATTTCCATACACTGTATTTTCCATATATTTTCTATGTTCTGAAAAATATAAATAGTAAATGCAGTGGATATTTGAAACCAGGAATTATTTTGCTTAGCCTTCTTCCCGCAGAACTTTACAAGGTTGGGTTTATGTTTTATTTTTACTGAAATATGAACTAATCAATAGCAGTATACACGAAAAATACAAGAAAAAAATAAAAATTATATAGTTATAATATTAAGATGGCATTATATAAAGATTAAAAAACACAAACCCTTTTAACCTCTTGGGTCATGTGATAAACAAAGAGCTTGAAAATGTTTGCATTTTTTAATCCTTAATGCCATTTTATATAATAATTTAACACGGCAAAATATCTCAAAACAAAAAAGTATGTACTTTCTATACTCTGCAATTAAAAACATCATTACCTCCAAAATGTCTTTATCATGACACGATGAATACATAATACAAGCAATGTCATGTATGAATTTCAAAAAATAGAATTCACACCTAAATGCATTTGTATTACAAATATAGGATTCTAATTTTTTTCTTGAAGGAAGGTTTCAGAGTTGCTCCTGACTGAATAGCAACTTAAATATAATTATTTAATTTGAGAATGCGAGTAGTATGCTACAATACATCAAGTATTGATTTGTTCTCATTTTGTGCACACACAATTGACAAATACATTTCATTTATTTTAACTTATAACAGCAAACACTGACAATGGTGATGACTATGAACCTCCAAGTAAACTAATGGTCACTTCTGGCAAGAAAGGGAAAGCTGGTTGCAAGAAGGAGATTGAGTCAATGAGAATGGAATTTTACAAGAATGCTCTGGAAGTTCTAAAATCTCCAGTTAACACTGTCAGTGAGGTTCGTCAAACTGAAGAACACGCTTTTGGGAAGACAGTTGCTGAAACCTTGGCTCGTTTCAATGCAAGGCAGTGAGCAATTGCCCGCAAGAGAATCAGCGATGTTCTATTTGAAGTGGAAATGGGAATGGAAAATATCCATCCAAATGCCATGTTTTCTAACTTGTTTTCACAGCCATCTGCTAACTTAGCTCCCACAACATCACATAATAACTATTCTCATGCTCCAAATATGACCCAACCAGAGCATTCCTCAGAGCAGTTCACTTTCTTCTAAGTCATTTCTTCATGTTTCCTGCAGACATTCAAATTAACTTGGTGGCTGCCATATTCAGGCAGGCAAGGATGATGTTAAGTAAAGATTATATTTTGCAACAGTTTGGTAGTAAATGATATATATTTCTGTCTGCTTCCATTTAACATGGAAACATTATTACAAACTTAATATATTGCCAAATTGTAACAGTTTTAAGAACATGGCAAACATTTTAATGCATGACTATTTTTACAATACCGTTGCAAAATTATTTATTAAAATATAAGTCATTTGAACACTTAACAATTGTAATATACTTAGCACACAGTTTTAAGAACAATTGGCAAACATTTTAATGCATGACTATTTTTACAATACTGTTGCAAAATTATTTATTAAAATATAGCTCATTTGAAGACTTCATAAGTTGTAATAAAATTATACTTAGCACACAGTTTTAAGAACATGGCAAAAACTTTAATCCATGACTATTTTTACAATACTGTTGCAAAATTATTTATTAAAATATAGGTCATTTGAAAACTTCAGAAGTTGTAATATACTATTAGCACACATTTTTTCACAAATTCTGACATGTACACGCTGCCATGTGCAGTATGGCATCATTGGCATGGTTGTCTCTAACAGCCGGCAGCCAGCAAAAATCTCTGGCTACTTAAATTGTTTGTGCCGGGGTACTGCTTTTGTATCAGTGCCAGTCAATTAAATAAATTAATGCCTTTGAGAATCTGAGTTTCCATCCTGGCTCTTCACCTATTTCAACAGTGATTTAAATTATCCAATAAAAATTTGCAATCATAATACTTTGACTGAAATTACCATAAGTTGGGACTTAGAATTAAAGAAAATTGAAACCCATTTCTGGGTGACCAAAACTCCAGACCTCCCCTAGAAACTCATGCCTTTGGCCCTGATTGGTCACTAACCAGCTGCTTTTACAATTTTGCCACCTACTTGTAATGTTAGTAGCAATCCTGCATTGCCATTACTGTTTTTGGTAGCGTGAAATGATAATTTGTGATTTTGTTAATTGCATACTTATAGACTAAAATTAATAATTGCAAATATACCTACATGAATGCAAATATTTAAGTTTTATTTGTATAATTAATATATATTTGATTAAATTTTGAATAAAACGTAAACTGGCCAATGCAATATTTGCAGTGTAGTAAATCAACATTTAATGTGTAATTTCTGAGGGATAATCATGCAATTTGAACATATATTATATCCTCCCTGTGATCCTCAGCACTCCATCAGGGTGAGAGAAAATTCGAGCTAGCAACTTTACAGTGGAACTACAGAAACCAATGATCAGCCAATCAAAATTTTTATGTGACATCTAAGGGGCCTGGGTAAAAAACCTTTCCACTCCATTGCACACAATTGTTTTTTACAGCATTGAGCAATATAAAAACAATATAAAAACTGAACTGAGATCACATTCAAAAGGTTATTTAACCTTTTAATATTGTCAGTTCTTATGCATTACCATCCAAACAAAATCATATCTCTGAATTTCTTGACACCCTTAAAAAATTTCTCATTACCCAAATTTACGTTGTCCAAAAAAAAAATATAAATAAACAAATATATCTCACATGTGACCATGCATGTGTATATTGAGTTTATTAAACCAAAATATGTTTGTATGTGCACCAGATGTGATAAGAATCCCATTTATTTTCGAGTTGAGTTGTTATTGAATTGAATGGTAATTTTGCTGGGTGTATTGTTGCATATACACAAGGTCACGTATGAGATATATTTGTATAATTATATATACCGGTATATAACAGTCCACAACTACTCTCCACTATATACATATAATATACATACATATATTACCCAACTTTTGCAGGGATCACTTAGTTAAGAAAGAGCTTGATACCCTTGTGTGTAGAGCACAAAATAGATAAAATTGGTAAAATGGAAAGATCTTGTATCTAAGTACATCTGATTAAATTCAATATCTAACTACATCAGGGATTTAAAAGAGTCCAATGCAAATTTTTCAATTAAATGGTCAATAATCAAACGTGCCAAACACCAGTGTAGCAAGACGATGTAATCTGTGCCTGACAGAGAAACTATGCATTCTGAACTCTGACAATTGACACCTATTAAACAAAAGATCGGAATTGGTTGCCTAATGCCGGCATGAAAACAAGTTTTACGCTTGCAATTTTAAACCTGCCTAGCTCTAAACATTTTAGTCTGAAGATCGGCATTAGACCGTGAAACTCTGAGTTACAGAATTTTTTTTACAAGATCTTTTGCATTTTAGCAATTTTATAAATTTTAATATCTACATACATATATTATACATATATGCAAAATGTTTCATCTCATAAATATTCTAAATACAATCAGTTTTCAAAATAGAGCATTCCAGTGTCATCAGCATCTGGTATTTAAAAATGTTAGTCCAATCCACATGACCTCCACTGCCATTCAACAACACCCTCATTGTTGAAATATTCCTTATACTCTTCCCTGATTCCTTTGGCTTCAGAGGAATGGTTGTTGCTGCACCTTGGGGAGAAGTCGAGCCATGAGCCATTACCTCCTTGAATTGGAACCGGTGTGTTTGTCATAGTTGCAGCAGCAGATTGACCTGACAACACACTATCAGACTGTTTATCCTTCATCAATAAGTTGTGTAGTGTAAGTGCTGCTAGTGTGATCTTTGTGACTTTCTCAGGTTCCAGATTAATGAGTGTTCTGAACACCCTCCACCTATTTACAATAATGCCAAATGCATTTTCCGATATCCTTCGCATTCTGGAGAGTCGGTAGTTGAAAATCCTCTGCTCTGTGGTGAGTCCTGTCTGAGGGTATGGCTTCATAAGGTAGCTGGTAAGTCCAAATGCATCGTCACCAGTGAGCACATAAGGTACTGGCTTGACTCTACCTGGTAGAGGGGCTGCTGGTGGTAGATTAAGAGGGTTATCTTCAGAGGCCAATGCCAATTTCAGATCTGACCTTTGCCATATAGTACCATCCGAGGCCCTGCCATTTGTTCCCACATCTGCCCAGAGTACTTCATATCGTGGCCCGATTACTGCCAACAAAATTACACCATTGTTCCCTTTGTAGTCATAGAAATGTGACCCAGATCTTCTTGGCTGTTGTATGTTAATCCGTTTACCATCAATTGCACCAATTCCATTGGGGAAGTTCCAACGAGAGCCAAACTCATCTGAAATGGTCCATCCATTCCTCGGTTGTGTTTGGTGTATTCAAGAGGTCGGGTGCCATTATGCTAATGATTGCGTCACACACTTCCATCACAACTTCTGAAATTATTGTGCGACTGTCTCGAAATAACCACTGTAATGAAGTGAATGCTTCTCCAGTCGCAAGAAACCTGAGTGTGATACCGAGGCGTTCATCTGGTTTGATGCTGTCTCGCATCACAGTGTCTTTCTTCCGTATGGTTGGCCCAATAGCCTCAAGAATATGTTGGAACTGCCGTTTATTCACACGAAAAAAATCTCTGTAAGCAACCTCATCTTCCAATGCCAGTTCGGCAATCAACTGAAAGTGAAAAGGAAAAGGCACTTATACACTTATACACAATAATATAATATATATGCTACTGACAGCCGACGTCGGCCATTTTGTTTGTTGACATATGTTTCGATTTGCATGCTTTTCACTAATTTCAGAAGCATATCGAATCATCACTCAATAATGTGATTGTCCATTTGTCTCAATCAAATCATAGCGTTTTTCTTTGTCCCCTGTGCCTCTGTGCATGTGAGGTAATTTTCAATATTAAATATAAAACGAGAACTATATTCAACACGAACCTGATGAAAACAACCTCTTTCAAGTCGTCGAGCAGCCCATGGCTTCACCCAGGTTGTCCGCTGCCGTTTGTTTGATTCTTCCACATCTTCAGCAAGCTCTTCATCTATAGCCAACAACAAGGAAAGGACTGCCTTACGACGTCTGTCTTCCATATTTATAGCTTCGCAAATCGAGCAAGAAGCAGAAGCTCGCCGAGCACCGCGAGCGCGAACATTTATTTGGTGAAATCCGCTGACATATCTAGTTTTATCGCAGACCAAGAACGAGTTGCGTTGCGAGTTGCGAAAAGAGTTGCGAGCGTC
Source organism: Epizoanthus ramosus (assembly GCA_026413505.1). Lineage (NCBI taxonomy): Eukaryota > Metazoa > Cnidaria > Anthozoa > Zoantharia > Epizoanthidae > Epizoanthus > Epizoanthus ramosus. The sequence continues at coordinate 10,412 of JANVCJ010089962.1, forward strand.
TGACATCTCACCAGCAACTTGCAATGCTCTGCTATCGTCA
>JANVCJ010089973.1:0-10451 GCA_026413505.1 Epizoanthus ramosus
GGGGGATGGGAGGGGGATGGTGGCCTCCCTAGATCCTTTTGACTCATGCAAAAAACGTCCTTTTCATCACGGAATGACGGGCTGAGGTGTAGTTGTCTTTGGCCTTGTTTCATCCATTTTCATCCATTTTCAGTCATATTTTAATAATATATAATAACAGTATTAAATAATCTTGAGGAATAAACTTCATTTATGTGATAACATGACTTTTATTTTGGCTTCAATTCGGGTGCAGTATTTGTTCGTGGCATTGGCGCAGTTAGAATTAATTGACTGTATCCACGTAGTCTGCATGCTGGTATTTCTATCGTGTAGAATCACCGAACAATTACCTCCAACTTCCTGATATCTCGAGCCACTTTGCAGAACGAATGCCCCAGGAACTTGTATTCAGTTCCTTTTCGTTTCCCGTGGGCCACAAGATAATCGCAATAATACACAATAATAATACACACACGATCGTCGGGCGGGCGAAAAAGTTATTTTTTCTTCTCCTCTCTCCCGCCCTTTCTTTCGTGCCTCGCTTTTCCGTCCGCCCGACGATCTGCCCCTGGGTCTCCGAGGATGCAAGAAAGGGTAGTGGCGACAACTAGTAATTGCTGACGGATTCTTTGGAGCTATCGATTCAGGTCAAATGTATGCTGGGCAGACTCTGTACTGTACTCACCGAAGGCAAAGTCCGTCAGTTTTTCGATGCCAGTTCTTCATAAAATCGTAGTTATAACGGTTACTTAATTATAACTCGCATATACTCTTTTTTATTGGTTTTGCTCGGATCGAAATCCACCAATAATATTTGACTATGTAATTAACATACCTTAAAACAATTGGCCAGTGAGAACAAAGGTTATCAGCAGATAATAAGCAGGTCGAGTTTGAGACAATGAGCGAGCTTCAATCCGTGATTTCTGTATAGAGAGCAGGTGAAGTCTTTCTATTTTATAGGAAAATTTATGGCTGATAATATACCTCAAAATGTGTGGTTATCATGAAAACTGTTTTTATAACAAGGCTGTTATGGGATAAAGTCCCCTACTCTATAAACGTGTGCTCAATTTACGAGAAACTGTTCAAACTTCCGGGGGAGCATGCTACCTGACACCTCTGCTACAATGGACACAATGTATGTATACAATAAATATTGTTTTAGAATTGTGTACTCCTTCTAAACATTCTCCATTCTTCTAACCGTCTTCTTTTGTTTGTTGTCATTTAGTTTGGAAGCAGTGGATAAAGATGTTGTAATACTAAGAAAGGACTTCACTGCAGAGAACGTCCACTGGTTGGTTGAGTTATTTTAGTTCTCAGTAGACCTTGCATTATCATCGTCACAATTGCATGATCATATTTCTTCTTCTCCTTCTCCTTCTCCTTCTCCTTCTCCTTCTCCTTCTCCTCCTCCTCCTCCTCCTTCTCCTTCTCCTTCTCCTTCTCCTTCTCCTTCTCCTTCTCCTTCTTCTTCTCCTTCTCCTTCTCCTTCTCCTTCTTCTTATCCTTCTCCTCCCCCTTCTCCTTCTCCCTCTCCTTCTCCTTCTCAATTTTTTGGTTGTCATCGTTAACGTTATCATTATGATACTACGGACATATTCAATGTGTTGTTGTATCGACATATTGGCATTTTTCCAGGTCAACTTTACGAGCTTGTACCGGTCGTGGGCATGGACTATGGTGGTCACTTGGACCCGGGTGCCAGTTACTACGGAGTGGTGGTGGCTAAGAAAAATAATTCTGGAGTAAACATGGGCAACCTCAAGGGAAAGAAGTCTTGTCACACCGGGTACAAGAGGACTACAGGCTGGGTCATGCCCGTCGGGTACCTTCTGAATTCCGACAAGATGACCCGTTATGGCTGCGGGGACACCGAGTCTGCTTCATCCGCTGCAAGATTCTTCAGTGCCAGCTGTGCTCCAGGTTGGACATCTTAAATGTCTTACGATACATTACTTGACTTTGTATGTGTAGTTTATCAGCTTTTTGCAGGTAGTAGAAGATTATCAGCTGTTAATATTCTACATTATAAAATTAGTCAGGTCTCTCAGGGTCAGGATCGTTACAGAGCTGACAAAAGCATCAAATTTGGCACAGTTATAGCCTATGGCAATACTATAAATATTAGAAGAGCATTCGGAGCATCGTTAGTTAAGGTACATCTGATGTGTCTAAATGTCCCAAGGCAAATATAATGCGTTCTTGATCGTGGGAAATGGCCGAGTTCCGACTAGGTACTATTGTTTAGGATGTGATTTCTTTAGAAGCTAAATGTTAGTTTTGATCGCAATTTTGAAGGCGTACATCAAGGTCTATGTGCTGTGTAATATGAAACTATTATTGGTCTGTCTTGGATCTCACACTGAACATGGACACCCTTACCGACTGGAGACTGGGTACTAGTCACTGTGCTTGTCAAACTAAGGTATTTAGAGTACTAACAACTAAACATGACCAATTAAGCCAAAAAGTGTAATTCTTGTGGTTGTTTTAAGCCAAATTATATGAAAAGAAAACTCAGCGCCATCCCATTAAAGGCATAAGCCATTTTGATGAACTTGAAGGTATAAGGAGGGAGGGGGTGTTATTGGACCCCCTACTAATTAAATGTTTAGGACTTAAAGCATGACATTGGCATGCAATTAGCGCACAACCTACTAATTATTTTCCATGGCAGCAATCCGCCATTTTGTGGGCCATCTTGGATTTAAATTCTTTTAGTTTTTGCTAATTTTGAAACTTTTTTATGAAAATAGTTATAAAACAATATTTTACACTCCAAAACTATGAAATATCCAAAAGAAAACTAAAAATTTAGATTTTTGAGCCATTTTTAAGCGATTTTTGAAAATTATGACAACAAAACCTAATTTGCATATTTTTTTCTGATGATGTCATCAGTGCTGACGTCATCTAATTAGTGTCAAAAACCCTTGCCCATTATATGGCTTCAGTTGCTAAAAAGATTTTGGCTATTGGTCAAACGTTAAAATTTTGAGGTCGAAAAGTCCTTGGGGGGTCCAAATACACTCCCCCCCCCCCCGATTTCTTTAAGGGTTAAAGTAAAATTTGTATACCCCATAAACCCTCAAATAGAATTGCGATGGGCACCCCTTCCAGTATTAGTCAGTAGGTGCTAAAGAAGCTCTGTGCCAAATTTGATGCTTTTGTCACGTCTGTAACGAACATATTAACAGACCTGACTATTAGGGTAAGTATAACGCGCGCTCTGATTGGCTAAAAGATGGAAAAATGAGTGTTTATATCAGTGGATGAAGACACTATTTTTATTTTTGTCCTATTTCTATACACGTATAAATGTTATAAAAACTGTAAGTTGTGGAGCAATCGAGAAGCAAGAGAAACAATCGGCTTTGGATCGTGTTCTCCTTGAACTTCCCTCCTACTCCACAACTTCCGGCGTGTTTATATCACAGCTTAAAAATTTAAACTCGCAGTCGTTTTATATTTGATATTATATGCTAAATGTTTTAGATTGCTATGAACTGATCCTTCTCCTACAGGAGCCCCATCTGGTAAAGAGTTTGCCAGCCTTTGCAAGCTTTGCAAAGGTAGCGGGTGCAATTCTTCAGACCCTTACGCCAGTTACAATGGTGCGTTTAAATGCATGGCCGACGGGGCAGGGGATGTTGCCTTTGTAAAGGAAGTCACTGCTAAGGCGGTTGTGTCGCAAGGGGGATATGGCAATCTGGCTGACTACGAGTATCTGTGTACAGACGGCTCACGCGTCGGTAAGAATGGCTGTTGATGCTAGACATGCTATGATACCGAGACACAATGCACGACAACACAACACGACACAATACAATGCAATGCAATGCAATGCAATGCAATGCAAGACAAGACAAGACAAGACAAGACAATGCAATGCAATGCAAGACAAGACAAGACAATGCAATGCAATGCAATGCAATGCAATGTATTGCAACGCAATGCAATGCAATACAATACAATACAATACAATACAATACAATACAATACAATACAATACAATACAGCGCCGCCGGGGCACCAACAAGGGCACGAAACTGAGATTTGCAACGTGCATCCGTGTCTGAACGGTATTTACATACCCGTTTCGCTATCTATCTATCTAACCATCAACCAATCGATTCAACCATCCACCCATCCATCCATCAATCAATCAATCAATCAATCAATCGATTTTACCATCCATCCATCCACCCATCAATCAATCAAGTAATCGCTTTTACAAATCATCTATCCGTCAACCCATCTATCTATCAATCAATCAATCCAATCATTAATCCATCCATCCACATAACTATTAACACATAACATAAGTATTTATATCTGTCAGTTTGTGTCTTTTTACCGACGCTACCTGCAGACCTCGTCCATTAATTAATTGGCCAATTATCCACAGCAACCGCGGTGATCCTTGCAACAGATGATTTATCATCTAGAGTGACCCCTGTAATCTCTACAATAGATGGTCCATCATCCACAGCGAGCCCTGTAATCTCTACAATAGATGGTCCATCATCCACAGTGAGCCCTGTAACCTCTACAGTACATGGTCCATCATCCACAGCGAGCCCTGTAATCTCTACAATAGATGGTCCATCATCCACAGCGAGCCCTGTAACCTCTACAATAGATGGTCCATCATCAACAGCGAGCCCTGTAATCTCTACAATAGATGGTCCATCATCCACAGCGAGCCCTGTAACCTCTACAGTAGATGGTCCATCATCAACAGCGAGCCCTGTAATCTCTACAATAGATGGTCCATCATCTACAGCGAGCCCTGTAATATCTACAGTAGATGTTCCATCATCAACAGCGAGCCCTGTAATCTCTACAATAGATGGTCCATCATCCACAGCAATCCCTGTGATCTCTACAATAGATGGTCCATCATCTACAGCGAGCCCTGTAATATCTACAGTAGATGGTCCATCATCAACAGCGAGCCCTGTAATCTCTACAATAGATGGTCCATCATCTACAGTGAGCCCTGTAATATCTACAGTAGATGGTCCATCATCAACAGCGAGCCCTGTAATCTCTACAATAGATGATCAATCATCCGCAGCGATTCATGTAATCTCTACAACAGATGGTCCATCATCCACAGCGAGCCCTGTAATCTCTACAATAGATGGTCCATCATCTACAGCGAGCCCTGTAACCTCTACAGTAGATGATCCATCATCTACAGCGATCCCTATAACCTCTACAATAGATGGTCCATCATCCACAGCGATCCATGTAATCTCTACAATAGATGGTCCATCATCCACAGCGAGCCCTGTAATCTCTACAGTAGATGGTCCATCATCCACAGCAATCCCTGTGATCTCTACAATAGATGATCCATCATCCACAGCGATTCATGTAATCTCTACAACAGATGGCCCATCATCCACAGCGAGCCCTGTAATATCAACAATAGATGGTCCATCATCCACAGCGAGCCCTGTAATCTCTACAATAGATGATCCATCATTCACAGCGAGCCCTGTAGTCTCTACAGTAGATAGTCCATCATCCACAGCGAGCCCTGTAATCTCTACAGTAGATGGTCCATCATCCACAGCGAGCCCTGTAATCTCTACAATAGATGGTCCATCATCTACAGCGAGCCCTGTAATATCTACAGTAGATGGTCCATCTTCCACAGCAAGCCCTGTAATCTCTATAGTAGATGGTCCATCATTCACAGCGAGCCCTGTAATCTCTACAGTAGATGGTCCATCATCCACAGCGACCCTTGTAACCTCTACAATAGATTGTCCGCAATCATCCACAGCGACCCCTGTGATTTCTACAGCAGATAGCCCTCCATCCAAAGCATTCTCTAAAACAGCAACGTTGCCAAATACATCAATTTTCTCATCTTCGTCTTCAGTGACTCAGCGACAGGCGTATTTCTTACCAAAGGAGGGCTATGTTCTACAAAACCACGTGCTTAGAGCCACGCCTGTCAGTGACACATTACACTGTGCTTCGTTGTGTCTAGGTGATGACGATTGTAAGTCGTTTAACATCAGGTGGGGCATTCTAGCCAGCGGCTCCTACAAAGTAGGATTGTGTGAATTAAGCTTTGCAGTAGAGGAGGATTTTCCCAGTGATTTGAATCGGGAGCCTGGCAGCCAGTACTTTTATGCATATTCAATGCAGTCAGGTTAGGTTCTAAACCAGGCCAGTCCACTGTGCCCAAGTATGACAGTTCCAACTTCTTTTTCATATCAAACAACTTTCGTTTCCATAATAAAAAAATTATGTGAAATTTTGTAGCATGCACAGGTACGGGAGACGGTAGTGGCAATAATTTATATGGTATTATAAAAATCTTGGAGCCTGTGAACAGGCTCCCTTGGCTGAGGAAAGGGGAAAAATAGAGGAGAAAGAAAAAGATGTGGGGGGGGGAGAAGGAGGGAAGGAGCCTATTATAAGCGGAGTTTTAAGTCGTGACGTCTTTAAAAGAAACGCGGTCAGTACGTACTTTGTAGAAGATCGTCTATTTTTCAGGATGAGGTTCTTCTTGTTTTGAGGATTTAAGCCTCTAATGCCCTCTAAGTCCCCTTATTTTCGAATTTGTAAATGTCCGTTTTCCTGGTGCCATTAACAGGTGGATGTCGAAAGTGTGAAATAGAGGGGTCTGGAATGGTCCTCCAAAATTCCTCAAATGTTCGCAAAATTTGATCCCTGTTTAATGGTGATTCGTTAATATTTGTAAATCAATGCTCGCTTGCTCGTGTTCAAAAAAAAATAATGCTCTGCTCGCATACTTGCAAAGAGCATTCGATACACTTATTTAGTATTGCTATTTCGCATTATTTTTTTCAAAGTACCAACATAATAAACAGCAGTAGTGCGGTGATGTTTCTCCCTATTTACTATAAAAAGTAAAAACTCCTCTAAAATGCTTGATTGGTAATCAGGTGTGTTTAAAAACTTTAAAATATTTAAAAGGTTGACTCTGATTAAAACTTTTAAGAACAAACAAAAAAATGTTCCGAGTTACTTATTCTCAATTGAGTTATGTTCTTGACATTTTCTTAACTGATTTTGGACTTTTAGCCTCGACGTTTCTATTTAATGAAACTTCTAATCAAACACAAGTAATTTAAAATTATGTAAAAGCAGGGTTCTCTATTATCCTATTATATACGAGACTGAAACAGATCGTTATTTCTATGATGAGATTAGTGCTAACAAATGCGTTACCACTATATTTCTTTTACCTAAATTAAAATTACTGGAAGTCACCTCCTATAATATTGACTAATAAATTGTGGTTATCCAAACCAGCGTTTGGATATAACTTAATATGAACTTATTTGATTTTCAATAATGTTTATATCGGCCTTTGTGTTTGCTATTAGGCAATGTTTTGCTTCAGTCATCCGTTTCTCAGTTTCACTGTGAAAATTATGGGGTATTTTATGGATTTTTTTTTACAATTATTCAGCATTGTATTGCTTTGTTTATTGAATATATAATAAGATTGCATTGTGGAAATTCGGCCTGCATGTGCACTGTGTTTACAACAACTCACGCCAATGAGCTTGACTGAAATCTTTTCATCAACATAATTGTTAACAAAATTGAATATTAGGATAGTTGTAATTGCATCTGCTAAGTCAAGTAACAGTATTTAAATTTACTTCATGCGGCGGCCAGTGTTTGCATATATATCAAAAAGAAAGTTGCTGAGAAATCAAGGTCTGCAATTTACTCGACTTTTCCCTTGTTTTCAGGAGGCTAACAAAACCAGCAGCAATTCCGTTATTAACTCTGTTCATAGCAGCTGGCAGGAATGTTAGTACACATCCAATGTTTTGGCTTTGTTGCAATCAACCTTTGATAAGATTTGAAAACAATTTCTCCCGGTGTTGAGAGAAAATTCATAATATATGTCGCACCGGAGACACAGTTCATTTCTGACTTCCAAATCGTCAAAAGTAAAATGCTGCAATGTTCCATCCTCTCTATTGCGCCAGGAGATGAATTTAAACTGGGCTCTTAACGCATGAGTAATTACTAAGTAGAAATGTTGAGTGAATTGAGAAAATAACGCGGTCAGTTTTCCCTACAGATAAGTTCGCGAAGGCCAACAGCAATGCAACCTTTTTTTTTTCTTTCCATGACACTTGTTCTGAATGCTTGCTCGGTTCACTCGGTTCTTGGTCATCAATCGGGTATTATTATATCAACCTTCTACAAATCGTTCACAATCGCTTTCTGACAATAAGCGAATGACCAAGGAGTCGTAACTGAGGCGTTTTCATTTCTCGTCGAGTTACTTGTTTTCTCTTGGTGTCCAACTGTTCCATCTTGCGCACAAATCCAGCATAGAGTTCATAGAACAAATGCAAATAAAGCAGGAGAACCAACATCTCTTCTCTAAGATTTTCCATGGCAAACTTGATCGAGACAGGACAACTAAGTAACGTCTTATCAGAATTTCTAATCTGCTGCTACAAAGTACTCTATCGCTACTTTTACTCTCAGTATAAATATTGAAAAATCCCAGTCGGAATTGATTAAAAATCGTTGCCCACAACCGCAAGACAAAATATAAAGCCTTGCTGATTTGCAAAGTTCCGGAAACAAATATACTGAGAGACAGTTCGTGTCAGTCCTGCAGGACAGAAACCTCAATTTCCTCATAATAATATTGGGCCATATGTACGGATCGTGTTCTGAATTCGGTAGAGAACTAACAACCGAAAACAAAGCATTAATTAATTTATGGAGGTTTTGGAATCCTTTATTAGCAATTTGATGCAACAGATCTGTGCGTTTACCCGCCATAGTACTCTTTAGCCAATCAAAGGCCGCGACCATGAAGTGTTTAGATAAATTTTAGAGCATTTCCGGACATTTTGATGGTTCGGCGAATAATAAACAGAACATTATATACCCTACTTGGAGATACGATTCGCCTGTTTTAATTCACTGCAAAGCAACCTTTACGTAGACAAAACAACACACTGATTGTTGTGGTGGTTTGAGGATGTGATTGATCAACATGATCATCACTGAAAAAAGGCATGTATTATGTTCGGTTTAATAGGAGGGTTTGAAGCGCAAATCTTCCATTGTCACGGCAAAAAACATACCACATCAAATACCTAATTTCCATTTAGAAAATAGTCTACAAGTGAGTTGGATTGATTTGGTTTTATTTATTTTATTTTATTGAAACACATAGCGGTACCTTTCTTAAAATATGGACATTTTGTGGACCAGTGAACATTCAGGGTTGTCCAGGGTTTTGGACTGTACACGGTATACAGAGGATTTTAAATTGGGTATACCGTGTTTTTGCTTTGAAAATGGGCATTTATGGGTATAATGTATCTTGGTTTGCTTTACAATTTTCTGCTTTTTTGCAATATTCTTAGGGAGAATTTGGGTATATTGGGTAGTTTTTTCAGGTGTATATATATATATACTACTACCCCCTGGCCGACCCTAAGCAACAGTACATGCAATACAGTTGACTCTCGACAATTTGGACCTTAAAGGGAAATCGCAATAGGTTCGAATTACCGGGAGTTCGAATTATAACGAGACTGCATCAGATTTTAAAAAGTTTTGTTTTCAATCATGCTTCATTACTATTTAAACCATGTAAACAGGCGCTCCCTGACGCTGATGAGGAAGTGATGTTTGAAATGTCAGCTAAACTTCAAGTATTCCACTCGATAAATGGCACTGATTATGTTAACATACAGCTATATATGAACACTGATGTATCTTTTCACAAAAATGGCTCAATTATTTTAAATGGATTTTACTTAAGGCGTCTCAACACATTTTCGTGGTAGAAATAAGATTCAAACAACTTATCTATGGCATAGCAAAAATCTTTCTTCTTCTTGTGATTAATAATTTTGCAAAGTTTAATAACTCCTTGTTTTGAATATATTAAGGTAGTTTTTGGTTACCATGGAAGTGTACTAAGTGTCAAGCATTAGGGTTATATTCCAATATTTCATATGAGCATTATGAGCAAGAACACATGTAGATATAATTTGAGATCAACTGGTGATATCCTGTTGCAACCCCCCAAGATAAAAACACTCCGCACGCTTGGTGATCGCAGTTTCAGTGCAGCTGCGCCCGCACTCTGGAACAACCTTCCCAATGCAATTAGATCTGCCACTAGTGTGAAATCTTTTAAGGGAAACTCCTCAAGACCCATCTTTTTAAAATAGCGTTTGACTTAACTTAATCGACTAATTTTATAATTTAAACACATTTTAAACCCACTTAGTTCTGTTATTTAATTGATGTTACATATATAGTCTTAATTTACATTTTATCTACTGTAAATCGCGCAAGAGCATCTGCCTATTATTTAATTGCTACGCTATATAAGATTAAATTGTTATTATTATTATTATTATTATTACTAGCATAGTAGTGATAATAACGTGTGTTAGAACATATATAGAGAGATT
>JANVCJ010089995.1:0-10449 GCA_026413505.1 Epizoanthus ramosus
TGCCTGCCTGCCTGACTGACTGACTGACTGACTGACTGACTGACTGACTGACTGACTGACTGACTGACTGACTGACTTATTGGTTAATTGATTGAATGAATGAATGAATGAATGAAGCGTTTTCTCTCACCAGATATAAATGAGTGTGCTCCAGGAGGTATTGCAGGCTGTGCGCATGCGTGTGACAATTCCATTGGCAGTTTCACGTGTACCTGTCGCAGGGGATATTTTCTCGAAGATAATAAGAAAAGTTGTCACGGTAAGGAAAAACCTAAAATAAGTCCATCCGGAAATAATCTTCCCTATCTCAAATAAAAACTCTTTCTGATATAAGGGTTACCAGCATAAAGACTCGTCAGCTTCTAATTACGTTGACTTTAGTGTATACCACAGCAATGTTTCGAAAATAAGAATCTACTGTTGCTGTTGTACTTCAGGATTGTAAACAATGATAATGCTTTTAAAATTGCTAAAGATCTAGAATTTCCAATTAAAGGAAGTAGATCCAACTTCAGGTCCCCATGTACTGAATGACAAACTTGTAAATTTCAGACGTGGATGAATGCGCTGCTGAGAGACACAGCTGTGCTCAGAGATGCCACAACGTGATTGGCAGCTACTACTGCGCCTGCAGACGTGGATTTTATCTTACAGCGGACTTTAGCACATGCAGAGGTGAAGACATAATTTTTGATCGAAGAGACAATGGTGTGATTTACACTTTAATTGTAAATGTCACAAGATAGTTAAATAATCGGTTTGCATTATATTTTTCCTTAGGCTAAACTCTCTGTTCAGTTTTCGATAAATTTTTGGTTAACATTTGGTTAACAGCGCGAAGCCACAGTGCCAGTGCAACATTCAAGCTGTTTGCAAGGAAGCTAATATTATTCAACTCAATGTATTCGAGTCATAGTAGTGTTGAATAGCATGAAAGCATTCCGTCCTTCCTTCCTTCCTTCCTAATATACAAACCGCCAACTGATATTCTACTCTGATTATGTTTTCCACGTGAAACTGCAGTAACTTTCAAACTCTTTTTTAAAAACATTTTTATCTTCTTGTCCTTCTCAAAAATAGTTCCTAAACAGTTATTCAGCTCTATATTCGACAGCTCTTAGGATTTAGTAAACGCTGCATTGTTTACTTGTAGATTTTGTAGTTTTGGTGAGATTCCTTGGTTAACGTTGCCCTGTCACAGTACTGGTACAACATTCAAGCTGTTATTCAACGTAATGTATTGCAGCAACAATAATGTTGCATGGGATAAAATTATTCCATCCTCAACAAACCTTACTTCTAAAAACCTACTTATTCCCATGCTCGTAAGTGTGAATCCTAATTGTTTAAACACCTTGGTTTTAGGGTACCCCTGTTCGTCCATATCCTCTCCACCACATGGCAACGCAAGCTGCTCAGGGCATGGGACGGACGATGTCTGCTGGCTCACATGTGAGCCTGGGTACGAGTTAATAGGATCTCCCGTGCGCACGTGCTTGCCAAACTCGCAGTGGTCAGGCACTCCGGCTGTTTGTAAAGGTTTTTATACATTTTGTTTCTTGATTCTTTGGTTTATTCACAGCCATAGACATTTAACGAGTCGTAAAATGATTTAGCTGAAGATTCCAGCTGTGATGAATTCTAGAACTGTGGCATAATTCAGTATTATAATTTATGTCTCCTGTTTGGCATTTTCAAATATCATATGCATGTCTTCCATTGAGACTGTGAAAAAATTATTCGACGGGATCACAAACAACGAACTGAATTGAAGAAAAAAGGACTTTAATCCAAATGGATTAAGCTGGGGATTCAAGCGATAGTCATAGAATATGCAAACGATTGGCACGAATATTTCAATTCTAATCAATCGAACTTGCTTTAGAAAGCATTTTATACGAGAATATTTTCCACATTCTTGTTCTTGAAATGTTTCACATTGTTGAATATATCTTTATTTTTTTATTTATTTTATCTTTATTTAAGAGCTGTAATAATAAACCAATGCCAAATGACAGTTCAAGAAAATTTAAACAAGATACGATCTAGCCTGTAGCAAAACTTGAAATTTCTAAAATTAACAGAAGAGTACTGAAAAATCTAACAAATTACAACCCACTAAACATGTTCGAACCCCAGTTAATAATCTTGTTGACTTTAGATTCGCATGTGTATTGAAGCACTGAGGGTCTATAATGGTTCCCTGTGGTACCACATATGGTGCTCAGTTCTGTAGAGTCTCTAACTCTGGATTCTATTTATATCTTTAATCTTTTTGCGTGAGTAGTAAAGCACTGCAGTGTCCTCGAGTCACAGGCAGGAGGATTTGTACGGGTGCCCTGTGGAACTGCATACGGCTCCCAGTGCAGTGTGGGCTGTAACTCTGGATTCTACCTGAATGGCAGTTCCGTTACACAATGTCAGGCGAGCCAGGAATGGAAACCGCGCCCTGGGATATGCAAACGTAGGTGCAAGTGTCAATATTCTTGCAAACGACCTAAGACGACTTTTAAAGGAAAAACAATATATAGGGAAAATAAAGGAAACTTTAGGCGTCTTACAGCGATTTTAGGCAACATAGTGGGACTTAGCGTAACTTAAGCCAACTTAAGTTGAAATTGTCGAGGAACATCAGCCGTAAGGCGATTTATTGAGGCTAAGCCTTGAATATATAATATGGTAGGTTCATAAACTGCGCAAAGAGGCGTTCATCACAGACCTGGAACCGCAAAATTGTAGTACCTAACCTCCCTAGACACGAGAAGCGCACAGCGCCAGGTTACTAAGTATGGTTATCTCATCAACAAATGAGTGGAATCAGTTATTGTTTTATTAAGATGCACAGGCAATTATAGTAAGCAGATTTTGCAATTTAGAGATTTATTTCCGTTTTCAGAAACAGTTGGTTAATTTCCATATGAAGTATAATTTAGTGTTAAATATCATTTTTGCAATTTGCACTTAATGAGCATTGCCCAATCTGAAAGTGGTATTGCCTTTTATGATCTTGACAGCTGTCACGTCTTGCACCCCGAACCCTTGTCGGCATGGTGGGGTGTGCACTGCATTGGACAAAAACGAGTTCTCTTGTGACTGCTCCTCTACAGCCCACGTTGGGAAACGATGTCACGTGGGAGTCATCAGGACACCTAAATACCCAATCATGAAACCCGGTGAAAATGCAACACTTACTCTAGAAATATCTCCACCAGACAATGACGTCGTCATTCGCCTTTACTCGCCACAGATTCAGTTCCAACCATCAAGAATCCTGATTTCTGCTAGCAGTAATTATTCGCTTCAGTTTCAGAAAGTAAGAGTCTCTGTCATACCACGAGTCACTGGTGTTTATGTAATCACATACACCATTGAGGGACCTGGAGCAAGTTCTTACTTACCACCATACCCCGATACAGTGACAGTGTATGACACATACAACATATGCCCCGATAGCAAAATGAACAATACACTTCTTCCCCGTGGATGCAATTCTGTTACCCTCGGAAAATGCCCTTCTACTGAACAAAACATCACAGCTATATCAACGTCATTTTGGAAATTTTCTTCAACGTCCATTGCCAGTGCTGGAGCAGTCCACATACAGTCTATCGGTTCAGTTGTTCCTCTGGCGGTCAAAGATGCAAGGTTGGTATTTCTGGATCAGTCGTTTAAAGTAGAGAGTTCCAGAAAACGTTGTGGCTCCAAGGACAGGGTGTTAAACCTTCAGTGCCATTTTTCTAACATACTAGCAACTTCATTTCTGCATGCAGTTAGAGAAAGTTTTCCAAGTTGGTTCAACATTTTCCCCATTGTTGATCACCATACAATGATCGCGGGTTGGGATTCCACTGGCCTGGTTGCCTACCTCTGGACGGGTAAACGCCTCAAGCAAGTTGTCGGCAACCTGGGGTTAAGGATCTATGAGGACTCGTACTATGCCACACTCCTTCACAGTGGATCCGTCTCTGTTAGAGTTAACAACAGCAAAACAACCCTGCCAAGATATAGAAAACAGAGCTACATGGTTGTGGCGGTTGAACTCTGCAGAACAACACCAAATGACGTCATAGTTGTATTCAATCCCACTTCTTACGCAGATCTTCGGCGTGTTCAAGTCTTCCCTGTGTTGTTTAGAATTGGATGGCAGATTGATGTCTTAGCCTTACAGTTTTCCAAAGGTGGCTCAATAGGATACGATTACTACGGAATACAACCTTGGTTGAACCAGCAGCAAACAGCAAGCGGGAAGGTAGAGTTTCTAGCCTCTGTTACTAAACAGTTCAATGGCTCCCGTTTGGCTACCGGCGCTCTGGTGGTAAAGGGAAACGTTCTAGTCACTACACCAAGCTACGACAAGGTAATAATTGCTAATGCAGTTTAAAAAATAGACATAATATAACGTGAGCTCTGATTGGCTGAAGTTCTATTTCCTAAAACTGGATAATAATTAACAGTTATACAACGAGCTTGAGTTTTATATCAGTGATTAATCCACGAGGCGAAGCCAGTGGTAATCCGAGTGGATTACCACAGATATAAAATGAAAGCGAGTTGTATAACTGTTTTAGTAGAAATTTGCCGTGTTTTAGTTGCACAAAAGTGATGATAGTTGCGATATTAATGCTCAGAGAACCAATCAAATGCGTCCATTTGCAATAGAACACGGCAAATTTCTACTAATCACGGCCGGATAGACATCACGCTAGCGCGTGTTCTATTCGTGTTCTACAACGTAACTAGTAGGACACTCGAAAAGCAGAAAGAAAACTACTCGGCATTGCCTCGTTTTCTCTCAACACTTTTCTCGTGTTCTAATATGTCATTCCAGGTTCTATTATTGTCTAGATACAGACGTCGCACTGCTTTAATGCTTTATTATAAAACGCATTTGAATTTTTACAACACTGAATGAAATTTTCGCATTTTAATTGGCTGAAAAACGTGATATATGAGAGTACATACCACAGTTTCAATTGTGACATCTCGGGTGTCGCTTAAAGTTGTAAGAAACAAATTTGCGATAGAGTTTCGTGGCCGGTATATATTCTTATTATACGGTAGGTACCGATCTACACTGAAACGCGTATAGACGAGTACGAATATCCTGCATTCATTGTTGCACTAAATAAAGTCCCGATTAAACCAGGTTTTTTATCTTTGTGTTAGAAAAATAACGTTTTCCATCATATATCGTATTATGCGGCATCAAATATAATATAGCTGGGTAATTTTACTCGTAGTATTTTACTGGGTATTTTTACTTGGCGAGCCTTTGCCGACTCACAAAAATACCCAGCCATATTAGACAGTCAACCCGCCTTATAAGAGGTATTTATGTTCCACTTCGTTTCGTCATGTCATGGTCAAAATCTGTTGTGGACTCACTGGGCTGGCGCCTCTGACCATTACTTGACTAAAAGCGAGGTACATAAGAAAACACGTCACGGCAATCTATCGTAAATTTGTCAAGTTTCCAGATAGAACGTGGGTAATATAAGTTTTTACAATTAGAACACGTGTCCAAACATACACCTATCTTTATTGTGCAGACCCAAGCATCCAGACGGTAAACGGATGGCAAATGTCAGTTAACTTGTTACTGAATGTTTTACGCCGACTCTTGCAGATGCTTGAACGGTCCAGTACGTGGAATTTACAATTGAAAGGTTCATCCGTCACTTTTAACGTTACGCGATTAGTTCTCGGCAAAAAGACAACGATTACTTTGCCACTTACACAAGCTTCTGGAATTATATTCCTGAACGGTAAGCTATATATTCGACCTTTTTACACGATGTCTCTGGTACTGTAATGACATGATACAATTTTTATATGTAGTAACACATTCTTAGTACTCGGTTTAAGAGTCCATACACGGCTTTTTCTTCTTGATATTCGAGAGAAACATACGTCAGTTCAAGATGCAGTGACCAATGCATTTTGATGAATCACATTTTAGTCAAGTACAGCTAATTCTTTTATGGTTAATTGCTATTTGTAAAAATAATGTTTGAATATTTTTAGTCCTGCGGCCCTTTGCGTCTTTTTAACATTTTATGACAGTATCTGTCTCTTGAGAACTGTATTAATTAACCTTTAAATTATTCTTTTGTCCTTAGGTAAACCGTCCTTTCCACATACAAACTGCACGCAGCCCAATATGTCTCGTTTAGTTGTCAGTGGTTTACTTTCTAAACGCCCGTTCATCAAAACTCATTTGGAAAAGTTTGTTAGGATTGCGATCAAAGAGAAGGCCGTCATCAGTTCCAGTTTTCGTCAAGTTGCAACAAATCAGACCTCTAACTCTTACACAGAAGAATTTTCCACTTTCGAAATACATACCAAAGGAGCCCCCTTATATGGCCCACTCGTTTTTCCAGGTGCTACAGTTGACGTTAGAATAGTTGACAATCAACGAGAAAGATCATGCAAGTGGGAGAACGGTAGAAACTCGGCAGTCAGAATATCCGCCACGTTCAACGACAGCAGAAAACTGGGAAAATTCTTTGCTCTTTTATCGAATAGAAACTCCAGCCTGGAGATCTTGCTACCATCAGCACGAGGCCAACTAGCAGTGGGCAAATTACAGTCTGACATCAGTATTCTTGGAGGCAGCCTTAACAATCAAATCGTAATGATGCGAAATGGGTCTTTATCGTTCAGTGGTAATATCAAAGTCTATGGCTTGTACCCAGCTACCGTGCAAGTAAATGGATCGATACGGAATTGGGAATCCCTTAGTTTGGAAGTCAAGGGTAAGTTTGAAATTAAAAGCCATTCAATTCCTTCACAACTCGAAGACAACATTAGCAAATACCTAAAGGAGGTCGCTCGAAATGCACAGTCAAGGCTTAATCTAAGCTCAAACAATCTGAAACGTGCTGAGCTGAGACTGAGCAAAGCTGAACACAACTTAAAAATTGTTCAACTATCTTTACACGACAAGAACAAGCAATATCTGGTATCTCAGCAAAAACTTCAAGGAGCAAATCTGAAGCTTCTAAATGCTGAAGAGGCAATGAAAAATTCAACAGCAGAAGCAAAGCAACTTGCCAAAGATTTGGAAAACCTCTGTGCAACAAAATCATGTCCCTATGTTTGTAAACCGGGTCGTGTCTGCAGGAGGTGTTCTCGAGACGTCTTCAGCACTGTTAGAGGATTGTGTTTAGCTACTTGCCATAGGACGAGTCAAAACCGCTTAGAACCTCGAGGAACGTGGCTCATCTGTAACGAACGAAAGTGCAAGCGACAACATGGCAATCACGGTTTCTTTAACGTAATTTTTAAGTTTGTAAAATGCAAGTTGAAACCGTTTGCGCAGTCGTTTCTCGGAACAGCGATTGGTATTGGCCTAAGCGCAGTAGGCGTTCCTCCACCACTCGCTTTCGGCATTGGTCACGGAGCCTCGACATTCTTGTTCACAGGCGACCCCAAGAAAGCTGGTGTGGCCGCAATAAAGGGTGCGCTAACAGCAGGCGTTATGGATGGGCTTGCTGGTACGCCTATTGACTCTGCAGTGGAATCTGTTTCACCAATTGATGTGATCAAACCTAGCGTGGAGAGCAGCCCAATTGGAAGTGGATTGACAGGAGCATTGTTCAGTAAACCAGAGCCAAGCTGTTCTACCAGTGGAAGGTGGAAATGCTGGGTAGAGAAGAAACCTTGTTACAAAGAGTTATTCACCTACAAATACGTTCACACACCATATTCGTGTCAAGAGCCATGTGAGAAGAAAATTATTAAGGAGAGCATCTTGTATCCGTGCTGTTCTGAAGAAAACTGCGCTACTCGAGAAAAGAAGCTGAATTGCAGAAAGCGAAATGTGTTTTGTAAGAAAGCGCGCGAGAAGGCTCTGGATAAGCTGCGACAGGCGAAAAAGGATTTCCTCAAGCCATGGCTAGAGCTGCAGGAAGCTAGGAAGAACCAGTCAATACTTCAGCTCAAATTTGAGTCTCATCAGATGCAACTAAATTCTCTCACAGTGTCCCGAAATGCTTTGAAAAAAACGACCCAAGGTCTTCGCGCTGGTTTGGAGGTGGCCAAAAGGGCACATTTGCAGACCCTTCTAGTGTTAAAAGATGCTTTGAGTGTGAGTAAGTACGTCCATTCAGCTAACCATTCAGGTATTCTCAAAGTGCAAAATGTGACTTTCGACGTCCACGTAACAAACAGCAGATCACTGCGACTACCAGTTACCATTTACGCTACTTTCAACAACACACAGCATCAAATAATCGCCATTCTCGACCCCAATAACGTTAAATCTTCTATGCAGCTGATGACACACAAAATCACGGAGAAGGTTTTTGGTAAAATATCTTTAGCATTGCGTTTGCAGCATCCGTCACGGCCCAAACCTGAATCAAAGTCCAGAGTGCGACGAGCTGTTGATGAGCTAGAGCCCGTGTATCTAGCAGACTATAAGAGAAAATGTTCAGAATATACAAACTATGAGCGCGGACTAACAGAGTTGATTACCACCCTTGTGGATATGTACCGTGACGCACTTGCTGCTTTTAATAGTTCTGAACGTTCAACTCTCCCAGACAGTCACGAAAACTTTGATGACTCAATCAATGACAACCTCCTCAAACGGTTTGGTCTGACACCCCGCGAGGTGCAGGATTCGCAGAAGCAAGTGGATACGGACGAGGAAATACAACAAGCGAAAGATTTAAACAGGTTGGAAAACTCTACAAGCAAACACAAGCTACAACTTTCCTTAGACCTAATGTTCAAAGACTGGCGTGCAAGCATGGATAAAATATTTAATGACAGCTCGTTACCTTGTATTGGATTAATAGACTGTGTGGAACATGTTTTAGATAATCTATTTCTCTTATATGAGGGCGTTTCCTTGCCGGAGGCGAGAGAACTCCAAAAGAATATTGCCAATGCGGGAAGTATACTCCGGGAACTGTTGAGTTTAGAAGACCCTCCACCGTTTGACCTTGTGCTTAAATCAAACCAAGTTCTACAGATACTGAATGTAACTCGGGACAAAAAAGTCTTTTGTGCAATTGCTCCAAACATAACAGAACACCCCCAAGCGTTATCCGAGGTAATGGTTGGATCGACGCTGAAGTTGTTGTGTAGTGCTACGGGCGACCCTCTACCTGCCTACCGATGGAAAAAGAATGGAATTTTGATACCAGGTGCAGAAGGTAAAACATTTGTAATCGGCAGTATCACCATGAACAACAATGGTAACTACACATGCTTGGCTTACAACCACGTGGCCAGTCAAGAGTCGACCCCTGCACACGTCTTTGTTCATGGGCCGCCCCGAATAACAGAACAGCCACCGAGAGTCGTCAGCACTTGGAGAAATAATCAAGTGGCTCTCATTTGTAACGCGGTGTCCACCGAGCAACCTCTTTCTTATCAATGGTTTTTCAGACCCACCAGTGAAGCATATTATAAAGAATATGTCGCGCTTGATAACCAAACCTTCCCCGCCCTCTTCATAGTTGCAACAGAGAGAAATGATGGATTCTACAAATGCAATATCTCTAATAAATATGGCAGTGTGTTTACCATTCCTACTCGTGTGAGGGGTCTCTCCTTTTCATTGCCACGGTCCTCCATTGAAGTCAGTTTCCAGACTTTTGGAAACCAGTCAGTTGATTCAGAAAAGAGCAGACGGGCACGAAGATCAGAACATATTTCAACTGATCAAGAGCTAAAGAGTGGACTTGAATCTTTGCTAGAAAATGAGATTCATTCACTGGGCAATCTTCCCTCTGACACTCTCGACAACTTAACTGTCCAATGTTCGTCTGCAGGCGACAACGATAGCTTGACGTGCGATGTGCATTTCCAGCTGCAGGGATTAGACAATAACAGAGTAGTTGCATCCAACTACACACAAGAACAAAACATCCAGAGCGTCACAGAATCCATCGAGATCCTCCGTGACACGATCCAACAGTTAGTCAACAAAACCAAACTTGGAAAGTTAAAGTTAACCGTTGATAACATCACGGTGCTGACGGTTACTCGGGATTCTTGGAAAGTGTCATCTCTCAAGCAAAGCTGTCCACTGGGAAAGTATCTTCATGACAACCAATTTTATTGCAGTAAGTTGGTATCTCTGGTCCATGTTTACAGTAGTTATCCCCGATATATCGAATACGGTTATCGTGTCTCAACTCTCTCGCTATCTCGCATAATCGAAAACCCCTTTTCATTGGATAATAATAATAATAATAATAATAATAATAATAATAATAATGGTAGTGCTTAACATATAGCGCCGGCACCCCGCGTCACGTCTCGATTTGGCCCACTGATTATGCAGAACTCGTTGATCTCGATTTCCCCGTTATCTTGATCAATTTCCGTCATTTCCCTTGATACACATTTTCCATACTTATCTCCAACAAATGAAAATGTCCCACCTAAAGAGTGAAACAGCGAAAAACTAATCAGTCTTTATTACAAAACCAC